>PVJC01017369.1:15242-32680 GCA_004026665.1 Murina feae | reverse complement strand
AGAGATTTGGGGAGCCATTCCACTAGAGAAGGGTCTCCACTTGGTTCCCCAAATGTTTTCCAAATCTTCTCCAAATTCTGAATCCTTGCTGTAAAAGATTGTGGCAAATAAGAACCAGTTATTAAAAAAAAAGAAGAACCAGTTATAGCTAGATTAGATAGATGATAGATAGATAGATAGATAGATAGATAGATAGATAATATATTTATTAGAAGGAATTGGCTTATGTGATGTGTCATAGTATTTATTGGGGGGGTTGTGTATTGGTTACCACAAGGTTTTGCAATATACATTTTTAACTGATTAGTATCATATAATTTTATACTACTTCACATATGGTATAAGAAATTTTCATTTCCTCTAGCCTGTCTTTTCTGTTATTGTCATACGATGTATTTCTACATTTGTTATTATCCCCATAATACACTGTTATTATTTTCTCTTTAAACATTCCTTTAAAGAAATTTAAAAATCAAGAAGGTAAGTCATATATTTACATACATGTTTAACATTTCTATGGCTCTTCATTCCTTTATGTACATCTGAATTTTTACCTTGTACTGTTTTTCTTTCACCTGAAGTACTATAACATTGCTCATAATTTAGATCTGCATTAGATAACATCTCCAAGATTTTGTTTGTCTAAAAAAGTATTTCACTTTGATTTTTGAAATATATTTTCACTGAATGAAGAATTCTAGATAACTGCTTGTTTGTTTGTTTTAAACTTTACCAATATTTCTCCATTGAATGATTGCAAAGCATAACCGAGGAAGAAGGAAGATAAATCAAGTATTTCTTGGTTGATTCCTGATTCAATCCAATCTAGAACTATTATTTTATGAGAAATGTAGAAAACTTAAGTAACTTTTGGTTTGTTCTTAAATTACTTGGAGGAAAAGAGCTTTTTTTGTTCACTACTTTCTTTAAATAAATGAGTGATTCTATTTCCTGAAACACTAAAGATTTCTCTATAACCTAAAATAATAAACATATCTCCTTTTTCCTTGTTTCAGAACTGTGTTCTACATAACCCCCCTCAAAATATATTTCAGCCACAAAAAGAGATGAAAATCCCCCAAGCTTCAAAGTTTCCTATTGGTCATATAGCCAGCCTTTCCCTTCCAACAAAGTAAGCCCCTTATATACTGAATTCAATTAGCTATACAAAATGTCTTTAAAATCATATCAAGAAAATATCTTCATATACCATATAATTAGCTCTCCATTTATGTAACACTTATTGTCTAATTTATGTTACAGAGAGAGAGAACAACTGATCAAAGTTATGTTTAAACATTTTTGATTCACTCTTTAGCCTTTAACTCTTCCATTTGAGTAATCAAAGTATTGTAAACCTGTTTTATCTCTTCCATTATTTCATAGCTCTTCTCTACTTACTCTTTATATCATTTCTAAAGCACATCTTTTAAAAAAACAACAATAATACATCAGTCTAAAAGCAAAAGCTAGGGCTGAATAAAATGGATTCCCCCCTGGTTCTTATAAGTAACTAGATGCCTGGTGCACAAAAATTTGTGCACTCGCTGGGGAGGGGGTCCCTCAGCCTGGCCTGTGCCCTCTAGCAATCTTGGACCCCTGGGAGATGTCCACCTGCTGGCTTAGGCCCGCTCCCTGGGGGGATTGGGCCTAAGTTGGCAGCCAGACATCCCTCTGGCAGCCCAGGGGTCCTTGGGGGATGTCCACTTGTCAGTGGGAAGCAGGCCTAAGCTGCAGTCGGACATCCTTAGCACTGCTGAGAAGGTAGGAGAGGCTCCCACCACCACTGCTGTGCTGGCAGCTGGCAGCCTTGGCTTGGGGTTGAGCAGACCTCCCCTTGTGGGAGCACACTGATTACTAGGGGTAACTCCTGCATTGAGCATCTGCCCCCTGGTGGTCAGTGTGTGTCATGTCTGGCCATTCATGACACACATTGACCACCAGTGTGTGAGGAGCTGAGGGCCATTTTCAGGCTGGCCACATCCCCTTCAGGGAGGGGGTCCCTGCTGGGGTGCCTGGCCAGCCTGGATGAGGGGCTGAGGGCCGTTTTCAGACTGGCCACAGCCCCTTCAGGAAGGGGGGTCCTGCTGGGGTACCTGGCCAGCCTGGGTGAGGGGCTGATGGCTGTTTGCAGCAAGGCTGGCTGGAATTTATTTAACTTCTAAAGTTGAAACTTTGTTGCTTTAACCAGAGACCAGGTTGAGTTGCCCCTGACAACCCAAGCTCCCAGCACTTCCTTGAGCCCAAGGCTGGAGGCAGGTCTCTGGGGTTTATTTATCTTCTATAATTGAAACTCTGTTGTGGAAACTTTGTTGCCACAGCCGGCCTAGGCAGACAGGAACCTTAGCTTCCTCCATTGCTGGGCAAGCCTCCTGCTTGTTCCAGCTCCGTGGCTGCTGGCTGCCATCTTGGCTGGGTCAATTTGCATATAGTCGCTCTGACTGGCTGGTGGGCATGGCTTTGGCTGGTGGGCGTGGCTTAGGTGTAATGGAGTGAGGGACAATTTGCATATTACTCTTTTATTAGATTAGATAATAGAGGCCCAGTGCACGAAATCTGTGCACAGAGGGGGTGTCCCCTCAGCTCAGCCTGTACTCTCTCCAATCTGGGACCCCTCAGGAATGTCAGATTGCAGCAGTCCGACATCACTTTCACAATCCAGGACCACTGGTTCCTAACTGCTCACCTACCTGCCTGCCTGACTAACTGCCCCCTAACTGCCCTCCCCACTGCCCCTCCCCACTAGCTGGTTGCACCTCCCACCCACCTACCCTCACCTCACCAACCTCGTAACCTCATGCAGCCTGCTGTTCAGTACTTTTATTGTCCCTCACTAACCCCCTGCTGGCCTGGTCATCCCACTCAGCCTGCTTCTTCAGTCATTTGGTCATCCCTCACTAATCCCCCTGCCAGCCTGGTTGCCCCATGCAGTCTGCTGTTCAGTCATTTGGTTGTCCCTCGCTAACCCACTGCCAGCCTTGTCGCCCATGCAGCCCATGTTCGGTCGTCCATCTGGTTGTTTCAGTCGTGACGGCCCCTGGCTTTTTATATATTAGGATACTATTAAGACATCGAAATTTCATACAAGCACTATTATGCTAACTCTTCATTTCTACATAAAAATAAGAAGAACCACTTTAATAGCAGTGTCCCTGGCTACTAGACTAATTCTTCCTGCTCAGGATGGTTTTTTCATACCCCTGGTTCTTAATTTGGGTGTACTTTTCTCTGTTTGAGAAGGTTGTATGGCCTTAGGAAAGCTCATGTGTTGTTAAGGGAAGAGAAGATTTCTTTCTTGCTGGCCAGATCAACCTCAGAAATCTGTGGGATTATGAATTCCATATCTGGTCATTCTAGCATTCCAGGCACTGTACTTGTCCTCTCCCTCCCTTCCATCATAACAATGTTGCTCTAAGGAAAGCTTCAACTTCAAAGCTGATGCCTTTATGTGTACCTGGCCCACTAATATTGAATAATAAAAAATTTATTCCTTAATTGTTTCTTATACTTTAAAACTATTTTTAAATTATCCCCAAATAAGACTGAAAACTTAAGATAACTTGGATTGAACTAAGTAGAAGAGAAATATATCTGTCCCTTTATCACAGATTTTTTTCTGTATTTATTAGATACTTGAATTGACAAAAAGGGAAATAAGAAGGAAAGACCAGAGCAACATAGGGGAAGGAGAATTTGGCTGAGGGTCCTATCTCTGTCATCTGTACTCTATGTAACCCTGTGTAAGTCACTTCACCTATTTGCACCTTAGTTCTCCCATACTTTTTAAATTAATTTTAGAGAGAGAGGAAGGAAAGGAAGAGAGAGAGAAAAACACTGATCAATTGCCCCCCATATATGCTCCAACCAGGATCAAACCTGCAACCTAGGTATGTGCCCTGATCAGGAACCAAACTGATGACCTTTCACTGCACAGGATGATGCTTAAATAACTAAGCTGCACCAGCCAGGATCTCTCACATTTAAATTAAAAGGAAAGAGTAGAAGATTAGACTAGATAATCATTGACATTCCCTTCAAGGATTAATATCTTATATTACATATAAATATAATAAATGGTGTTGGGAACTTGGACAAATACATGCAAAAAACATGAAATTATACCATACACAAAAATAAACTCAAAATAAATAAAGGATTTAAACATAAAATGGGAAACCATGAAAATCTTAGAAGAATCCACAGACAGCAAAGTGTCAGACATATGTCATGGCAATATCTTTACCAATACAGTTCCTAGGGCAATGGAAACTAAAGATAAAATAAACAAGTGGGACTACATCAAAATAAAAAGTTTTTTCACAGCAAAAGAAATCATCAACAAAACAACAAGAAAGCCCACTGCATGGGAGAACTTATTTGCCAATGTTATAGCTGATAAAGGCCTAATCTCCAAAATTTATAGGGAACTCGTACATCTTACATACAGGAAGATAAACAATCCAATCAAAAAATGGGCAAAGGAGTTAAATAGACACTTTTTGAAAGTGGACATACAGAAGGCCAAGAGACATATGAAAACATGTTCAAGGTTACTAATCATCTGAGAAATGCAAATCAAAACGACAATGAGATACCATTTCACACCTGTCAGAATGGCTATCATTAACAAATCAACAAATGACAAGTGCTGGAGAGGATGCAGAGAAAAAGGAACCCTCCTGCACTGCTGGTGGGAATGTAGACTGGTGCAACACTATGGAGAACAGTATGGAGTTTCCTCAAAAAGTTAAAAATTTGACCCACTGATCCCACTTCTAGGAATATATCCCAAGAAACCAGAAATACCAATCAGAAAAGATATATGTACCCTTTCATAGCAGCACAATTTACCATAGCTAAGATTTGGAAACAGCCTAAGTGCCCATCAGCAGATGAATGGATTAGAAAACTGTGGTACATCTACACAATGGAATACTATGCTGCTGTAAAAAATGAAGGAACTCTCACCATTTGCAACAGCATAGGTGGACCTGGAGAGCATTATGCTAAGTGAAATAAGCCAGTTGGAGAAAGATAAATATCACATGATCTCACTCATTTGTGGAATATAAGGAACAACATAAACTAATGAACAGAAATAGAGCCAGAGGGGGGAAAATATTTTAGAATTATTAATAGAAATAATCCTGTTATTTGCAGATTTTTAATATTTCCTACAACTTTTGTGATATTATACTATGTTAGTACAGTTTTGGTAATATCATTATATTTAAAATCTTTTTTTCTTGATATAAAAGGCTAAGCGATTGTCCAACATTCCAACCGGTTACTATGATGTGCAATGACCACCAGGGGGCAGACACTCTAACCAGTAGCTATGACACATACTGACAACCAAGGGGCAGACACTCAACACAGGAGCTGCCAAGCTGTGGTGACTTGAAGCGGCAGTTCTCGGGAGACGCACCCCAGAACCAGAGAGGAGGAAGCCCGATTCTGAAGTACGTCATCCAAGAACCACCGTCTTGCAATCCGGGACCCCTTAGGCATATCAGAGAGCCAGTTTTGGCCCAATCCCTGCAGACCAGGCCCAGGGACCCCACCTGCTGGAGGGATTCCCATCCACCCCACAGACGCCCTTTGAGCCACAGTGTTGCCCCTGGTGTGGCTGGCCAGGGAGGGACCACAGGATGCTGGCTTCAAGGAGTGTCTGACCCATCTCACTCAACCTTGCCCCACTGGCTACCTTCTAATTAATTTCCTTTCAATGTACACAAATCCGTGCACTGGGGGGCACTAGTGTTATTATATTTAAAACCATTTTTCTTGAAATATTAATGTTTATTGCATGTAACATTATTACATTTAAAATCACTTTCCTTGAAAAACTAAAATGAAATTATTTTGCTGAAAAAAATTGTATTTGTATCCTACAAAATAATATCCGAAGCAAAGTATTTCAAAGGGCCTGGCTATGTGCTTGGATTGGAGGAGCAGAAGTAAATACATGGCAAAATACAAAGCCATACATACTTCCAAAAATTATCCTGCCACACATCAAAAACCCAATTTAATGACTTTTCTTATTTGAAAGACTTGGCTCTGAATAACTTTGAGTATTTCGAAAAATAAAATCTACTCTTAATCAATTTCTTTGACATATTTTACGGACATTCAAAAGACTTTGCCAACCCTGCAATAGAACCAGCAGGATTCATTCTTAAATGACAAGCAATAATGTTGACTTGGAATTATGAAAACACATTTTTTATTTTATAAGTGACTATCTTAGTTTGGGCTGCTATAACAAATTACCACAGACTGGGTGGCTTAAAAAACAAACATTTCTCACAGTACTGGCGGCTGTAAGTCCAAGATTAAGCCGATGTGCTTGGGAGTGTCCACTCCCTGGTTCATACATGGCCACCTTCTTGCTGCATACTCATATGGCAAGAAGAACCAGAGAGCTCTCTGGAGCCTCTTTTATAAGACACTAATCTTACTCAAGAGGGTTCCACCTTCATGATCTAACCACCTCCACAGTGTTTCCACCTCCTAATACCATCACATCAACATGTGAATTTGGGGGAACACAAAATACTCGTTCCATAACAGTGGTAAAATCAAATCAAAAAATAATAGCTCATGTTTACCAGATACCTAGTAGAGGCCACTTCGATCAATTTATAACATTCTCACAACTTTATGAGATAAATTCCATAATTACCCCTATTTGTTCATGAGGAAGCTGAGTCACAAACAAGTTAAGCCATTTGTCCAGAGACTCACCTCTGGTTAATGTCTAGGTGCCCAGTCTGTCCCGTCAGCCCCACCTAGTGGTGCTGCTGCAGTTCACAATTTGGCATGTAGCAGAGCCAAGATGGGAACCCAAATTGAATATCAGTGCCAGGCAATCGGGATGCTTTTATTCTTTTTTTTTATGTTATACTGAGAATTTAACAAAAGCAATAAAAAGAGACAGAATCTTTCTCCAAGCGCATAAGCTCACTGTTTCACCACCTGCTCCATTCCTCTTCTGTTCTAACCCTGCCTCATGATGAGGTATAATCTACTTCTTGGGAGGAACTGGCTTGGGTTCTACTCTCCAAGGCTGCACAGAGTTAGTCTGCTTTCACATGGAAGCCCCTCAAACCCTTAAATACAGTTTCACATCTCCCTGGAGTCTTGCTTTCATCCTTTGGTGCTTTTAATTCCACCAAGTTAGTGCCCACTGAGGCAACTGAGTTCAGCAGTTTCCATGCACGTGTTTGAGAAACCTTCACCTCCTCGCTGGCACATTTAAACACTTTCCTAAACTCTCTAGGCCTCAGATGCCTCGCCTGAAAAGCAAAGATAATAATCATTCCTACATCGCAGGACTGTTGTATTCATGTAGGTAACACATGTAAAGTGCTTAGCACCTGCCTGGAAATCATTAAGTGCTTAATAACTATTTCTTGTTTTGATTATGACCGTTACTCTTAACACCCCAAGTTCAGCACTGCAAACTCTCCCTGCTCAAAGAGGGACCAACATTTACAGAATCACCTACACAATATGATTTCTGACCCCAGCATGTGGCAATGTCACAGGAAGCTTCCTAACCTAGATGCTCTGCCTGATGGATCTGTTATTTACTGGTTGTGTCTCCCAAAAATGTAAATATTGAAACCCTAATCCCAATGAGATGGTATTGGAGGTTATGGAGCCTTTGAAAGGTCATCAGGTCATGAAGGTGGAGCCCTCGTGAACAGAACTGGTGCCTTTATAAGAAGCTCTCTCAAGCTTTCTCCACCATATGAGGATGCAAGTCAGCAGGCTGCAACCAGAAGAGGGCACTCCCCAGAATTCAAACCTGGTCTCGGACTGTCAGTTCCCAGAACCATAAGAAATCAATTTCTGTTGTTTAAAAAGGCACCTAGACTTTGCTATTTGGTTAGGTCAGCTTGACCAAAGACAATCTGATTTCTAAGTGGGACACTGAAAAATTGACTTGTTGCTTAGAACTGCTATGGAGGTTGATTTTGATAGAGTGCATCTGCCACCTACTGTAATTCTTGTGAATTAGCAGCCAACAAGATTCTTTTACCTAAGAAAAACTTGGACTAAAACTGTTCTAAGAACTAAGGGAAATGCTGCAAAGAATACAGCTAGGGTTTGATATGACCCTAAAATTACACTTCTTTTCTACCTTATGACAAATAAATAAGGTGGCTGGAGGCCAAACATTACTTTTTCTATGGATGAAGCTGATGTTGTATAGAATATCAGCTACATAAATTTTCAGTGCCAAACCCCAAATTCAACAAGCAGTGCTGAATCACCACAGACCTTCTCACGTGGAAGCTTGCCCTTATAAATTAGTGCCTGGAGAAATAAAGAAGAGCAAATGCTGCCTGGGAGCAGGAAGGAGAGAAAAAATGACCATTTTCACCCTCTAAACTCTCCCATCAGGTGTCATAAAACATTCCCCACCCCATAGTAGTGAGTGAATGTCCATCCACAAGGAAGGAAATGTCAGGAAGGAAGGAAGAATGACCCTCCCAACTTTCATCCTACCACAACCTTCCTAAGAAAGGTCAGGAACCCAGCAGGTGTGGCTCAGTGGTTGAGTGTCAACCTTTGGACCAGGAATTTCATGGTTTGATTCCCAATCAGGGCACATGCCCAGGTTGCAGGCTTGTCCTCAATAGGGGGTGTGCAGGAGGCAGTCAATCTATGATTTTTCTCTCATCATTGATATTTCTCTCTCTCTCCCTTTCCCTTCCTCTCTGAAATCAATACAAATATATTTTTTAAATATCACAAAATTATAAATTGTTGAGAATGAACAATTCATACAAATAGTAGCAGCAACAGGGACGAAGAACTGAACAAAATTATTTTTTTTTAATTTTTCACCTACTCAGACAACCAATAGGTAATATAATGTTAGAGTTCTTTGTTATGAGAATTAAATTAGCTGACAAAGGGTGTCCCCCCAAAAAAATATATGCACACAATATCTGCAGATTCTTATCTTTTAATATATTGACCTCCTCTTTTAATATATTGACCTTCATGCATCAACGCTCAACCACTGAACCACACCGACCAGGCTGCAGATTCTATTTCATTTTGAAAATGAAATGTATTTTAATAAATACTGCCTTTAAATTATTCAAAGTGCATATACATTCTTTTGGGACACCCTGTGTAAAGCACTTAGCACACACCTGTTTCCACTCTTTGTGAAGAGAATCTTTTAAAGAGAACAGACTGTGTATGTCTCCTCTCCACTCAGAACCCTTCATTGGCTTCTGGCTCTGCTCAGAGTAAAACTTAAGCCTGTAAGATGACTTACAAAGCCCCAGGTGATCTGGCTTCTCAGGATCTTACCCACTTTTCCTATTATTCTCCTCCCACACTCCACTGTTTGCCCATCCTCCAGCATGCCCGGCAGTCTCCTTCCTCAGAGTCTTTTACACTCACTCTTCCCTCTGTTTGGAATGCTGTTCTCCCAGATGGCTTCATGTTTACACCCTCTCTCCTCACATGTCCCCATCTCAATGGGTCTTGTCTGATTGGAACTCCAATTACCACCAAGCCAACCTGCTTAGCACTCTTTGTGCCCCATCCTTACTTCGATTTTCCCTTTAGCTCTTAGCACCATCTGACCCTGTAGATAGATTTGCTATGGGTTTTTTGCCTCTGTCTCCCATCATCACCTGCGAGCACACACACACACACACACACAACACATAGCACACAACTTTTGAATGAAGCTCCAACAGAGCACAGATTAGTTTATTGTGTTCATGGTTGTATCCCAATACTCTGGAATACATAGCAGAGTCCATGCTCAATAAAAATTTGTGGGATGATTAACATAACAAATGAACAACTTACCCAGTTTTCTAAAAGTCTACAGACTGTCTTTTGTAAGTCACCTGGTGTGCTTTGGGGAAAATGTAGATTCTGAGGCCCACCCCAGACCTCCTGTATTAAAATCTGTCAGGTTGAACCAGGACATTTTTATCTACCTAGAAGCACACAAATGTTTGAGAACTACTCATCTTGCCCAACCCAGACATTTCACAGGAAAGGTATGATGGCCAAGACTGCAGAGCCAGTTTATAGAAAACAGAGACTATATCTGCCATTCCATGATAGTCCCAATGCAAGTTAT
Organism: Murina feae; assembly: GCA_004026665.1. Taxonomy (NCBI): domain Eukaryota; kingdom Metazoa; phylum Chordata; class Mammalia; order Chiroptera; family Vespertilionidae; genus Murina; species Murina feae. Next base: position 22,551 of record PVJC01017369.1, on the reverse strand, counting down.
CTTCTAAAATAGTGTTAAGTTCTCTGGAAGAACTTGAAAAATGACACTGGTCTTTGAGGTTCCTACAGAGACGTGAAGCAACAATAATTAAAATATTTATTTTGGACAAATAGTTGCAAAATGAAAAAATAAAACCAAAAAAAATATGAATAATTCTAAAGACATACACAATTTTCAGGAAAATGTAAGTTTTCATAATGGAATTTTATTTTTTCTTTTGACCCAAGTTTACCGCTACGACATTTCTTTCCTATACTAAAGTGTAAGAATTTATGTAAGCGATTTTAATTAAATGACACTAGGTGCTCTGTTCTAGAGCAGCAATAACAACAGAGACAAAGTCCTGTGCTCATGGGGTGGATATCAGGGAAATAGTCCTTAAACAAAAAGTTAAGTGTATTATTCAGAGAGTCATTAATGCTGTAAAAGAAAAATAAAACAAGTTACTGAGATGGAAGGCAACAGGAGCAGGGCAGGAAGGGAAGAGGAGTGCTATTTTATACTGGGGGTTCAGGAAGGGCTCTTTGAGGCATTTACAGAGGCTGGGATGAAGGAAGGAATAAAGCCAAAGCAAGGTCAAGTGCCCTGAGTCAGAAGTAAGCTTGTTGTGGGTCTTAGGTCAGGTGTTCCAGCAGCAGACTGAGAGGAAGATCTGTTTGGGGTAATTTATTAAGAAAATTCTCCCCAAGTGTTGGCGAGGATGTGGAGACAAGGAAACATGGGTGCTGGTGAGAACTTAATGTATAACCATTCTGGAAAACAGTATAGAGGTTCATCAGAAAATTAAAAATAGAACTATGATATGATTCAGCAATTCCACTTCTGGGTATTTATGTGAAGGTAATAAAATCACTATCTCAAAAATATATCTGCACCCCCATGTTTATAGTAACATTATTTACATTATCCAAGACATGGAAACCACCTACCTGTTCATCAACAGGTGAATGGATAAGAAAATGTAGTAAATATGTACACAATGGAATATTATGCAGCCATAAAAAGGAAAGAAATCTTGTCATTTGCACATGAAGGATCTTGAAGGCATTTTGCTAAGTGAAATAAGTCAGAGAAAGACAAATACTATATGATCTCACTTATATGTGCAATCTAGAAAAATAATTGAACACAGAGATACAGAAAACAGGTTGGTGTTTGCCAGTTTGTTGGTGGGAATGGGAAAATGTGTAAGGTTGGTCAAAAGGTACAAACTTCCAGTTATGAAATAAATAAGTCATGAGGATGTAATGTATAGCATGGCAGACTATCCTATATAATAAAGAGATAATATGCAAATTAACCCTCATGCCCTCACAAGATGGCTGCCTATGACCAGGCCTGCAGGGGGGTTAGTGAGGGATAACCTAATAACTAAACAACAGGCTACATGGAGTGACCAGGCTGACAGGGGTGTTAGTGAGGGACAAGCAAATGACTAAAAAAGCAGGCTGCATGGGGCAACCAGGCTGGTGGGGGGAGGGGGGAGGCAATTGGGGGTGACCAGGCCAGCAGAGGCAGGCAATTGGGGATGACCAGACTGGCAGAAGGGGCAGTAAGAGGCAACTAGGCTGATGGGTGGGGCAGTTAGGTGTGACCAGGCAGGCAGGCAGGTAAGTGATTAGGAGCCAGTAGTCCAGGATTGTGAGAGGGCTGTCCGACTGCTGGTTTAGGCCCAATCTCCAGGATCGGTTCTAAATTGGCAATTGGACATCACCAAAGGGGTCCCGGATTGGACAGGGTGCAGGCTGAGCTGAGGGGACACACCTCCCATGCACAGATTTCATACACCAGGCCACTAGTAGTTAATAATATTGTATTGTGTATTTAAAAGTTGCTAAGAGGAATTCAGCAAGGTGGCCAGCAGGACAGGAGTGAGGAAGATAGTGTAAGAGAGTGCAGATGTGTGTGGTGTGTGTGTGAGAGAGGCAGTTAGATCTCACAGAAATATCAGGGGCTGGTGGATCAGGCTCTCCTAGACAAGACAAAGAGGCCCTGCTATCACCACAGGCACTCCCCAGGCGGGTAAAACTCTGGCACGGAAACCACACCATCTTGAAGGGGAGAGCAGCAGTGACTAGGAGCACAGCCTCACCAACACCCAGAATAGCCTTGGACACCATCCTGGGCCCATACAGTGAGCCACTCGCCAGAAGGACCTCACAAGGAACTCCTGTCATGGGAGCCAGGACCCCAAGGTGAGTCGCACACCAGCGGGACCTTGCGAGTGACCCCATCACTGCAGTTCAGGGACTTAACAGGGAGTCGCATGCCAAAGGAACTGTGCTTCTGCCCTTGCCCATCCTGAGCACCTGCAACTGACACATGTGGGACCAGATCCATGGGGGAAGGGAGTACAACTCAGAACAAAGACAATGGAGACGTGAGACTCAAGGCAGACCCAGCAGATTCCTTTGGGCTAAGGAATCGCTGACCAGTGGACTAATAATCACTTCAACCTCTCAGACTTCAATCAGATTGCCCAGGGCCAGAAAGGGACAGTGACTCACATTCACCTGCACTGGAGCAGCTTCCAGGAAACCCAGGATAGATACACCAAGGGACCAGATTCAACAACATCACAGCAAAATCCAGGGAGCCCCAACCTCACTGGCAGCAAATTGAAGGGACGATCCTTCCCACGAACAGGACATCAACAATCAAACCCCAATTAAAACAGGAAAGCCCAAATAATGCACACAAAGGGCACTCCTAGAGCATCTAACACAGGTGAACCAAGACACTGCGCCACTGCACCCCATAAGACACTTTCTACATTAGACCAGCTCACAAAGCCTGGGAGGCCAACAGTTTCATCTGGTACACAGAAGCACTACAAGGAGATAGCTAACATGGGGAGACAAAGAAGCAAATGAGAAAAATGAGAAAATGAAGGAATCTCCAGAAAAATAACTAAATGAAATGGAGGCAAACAACCTATCGGACATGGAGTTTAAAGCAATGGGTATGAAGATGCTTAAGGAACTTAGTGCAAATTACAACAGTATTAAAAGAGAAATAGAGGCCATGAACAAGAACCAGACAGAATTGAAGAATAGTATATCTGACATCAAGAAAACATTTGAAGGTATATAAGGAATTCATACAACTTAATAAAAGGAAGACAATCCAATTAAAAAATGGATAACGGACCTAAATAGACACTTCTCCAAAATGGACATACAGATAGCCAAGAGCCATGAAAAAATGGTCAAAGTCGCTGATCATCAGAGAGATGCAAATTAAAACCATTACGAGGTATCACCTCACACCTGTCAGAATGGCTACCATCAACAAACCAACAAATGACAAGTGCTGGAGAGGATGTGGAGAAAAAGGAACTTTAGTGAGAATACAGACTAGTGCAATCATTATGGAAAACAGTATGGAGTTTCCTCAAAAAATTAAATATGGATGACAAGGACAGGTCGCATTGTCATCACATCATCACCAGGGTGGTGGGGATGCAGGGTCTGCCACTGGAGGGGAAGGGAAGGGGAAGGGAGAAGGCTTTGAAAGCTGTATTCATTCTCATTCTCTCTCTCTCTCTCCACCTAGCAAGAAGGACGGACTCTCCCTAGATGCAGATGAAGTTAGACTTTGAAATTTCCTCTGCAAGCAAATACTGGTGAATTTAGGAATTTCCTTGAAGTGAATACGCCCGGCCGCCGCCAACGCCGCCTGACTGGAAATATTCCTAAAGGGTTGATAGGAATAGAAACAGGAACGGTAAGCATTGCAACGTGTTTTCGAGACCTATAAATGTATAATGCTCTGATAACCTTGCAACTTCACCAGTGCATTGTAAATGTGGAAACATAAGAATGTACTATTGTGTGCAAGCTGTATATTAAAATGAATGAATGAATGGATGGATAAGTAAATAAATAATAAATTGAATGAATGAATGAATAAATGAAAATTAAATATGGAACTTCCATTTGACCCAGTGATCCCACTTCTAGGAATATATCCCGAAACATTAATCAGAAAGAATGTATGCACTCCTATGTTCGTAGCAGCACAATTTACAATAGCTAAGATCTGGAAATAGCCCAAGTGCCCACCCATAGATGAGTGGATAAAAAAGCTGTGCGACATTTACACAATGAAATATTACCCAGTTGTAAAAAAGAGGGATTTCTAATAAGCCACACTGAGAAAGACTAATATCACGTAATCTCACTTATTTGTTGAATCCAATAAACAAAGTGAATTGACCAACAAAATAAGGCACAAAGCATGGAGGCATGGGATAGACTGACATACCTCGATGTGGTATTGGGCAGATGAGAAGAGATAAACCAAATAATTTATATACTTACTAGAGGCCTGGTGCATGAACTCATGCACCAGTGGGGGCCATTGGCCTGGCCTGTGGGGATCCGGCCTAAACCAGCTCTCCAACATCCCCTGAGAGGTCCCGGAATGCAAGAGGGTGGTTCTCAGGTGATGCACCCAGGAATCAGGCTCTCTCCACTCTGGTTCCAGGTGTGTCAGATGAGAACTGCAGCTGCCAAGTCACTGCAGCTCAGTAGCTCTTGCATTGAGTGCCTGCCCCCTGGTGGTCATTGCATATCATAGCTACTGGTCAGACGGTCAAATGGTCAAAAGGTCACTTAGGCTTTTATAAATATAGGTAGTCATATATATACCCCATATATGTACTCCAGGGACACAGGCAATAGGGTAGTGAACACATGGGGGGACAGAAGCTAGGGGTACAGGGATAAAGAGGGGGAAAGGAAGAGATATCTATAATACTATCAATAGTAAAAGGTTTATTAATTTTTAAGTTGCTAAGAGAGTAGATCTTAAAAGTTCTCATCACAAGAAAAAACATCCGTAACTATGTGTGGTGATAGATACTAAGTAAACTTATTATGGTGCTCATTTTGCAATGTATACAAACATCAAATCATTATGTTGTACTACAGGTCGGTGCCTGCGGGATCAGGCCAAAACCAGATCTCTGACATCCCCCATGGGGTCCCGGATTGTGAAAGGGTGCAGGCCAAGCCGAGGGACCCCACGGGTGCACAGTCAGGGCCGGGGAGGGACACAGGAGGTTGGCCAGCGGGAGAAGGACCTTGGGAGGGCTCCAGGGCATGTCCATTCTTTCTCCCTCAGTCCCAATCAGCCAGATCCCAGCAGCAAGCTAACCTACCAGTTGGAGTGTCTGCCCCCTGGTGGTCAATGAATGTCATAGCAAGAAGTTGAGCAGCCTTAGCATATAATTAGCATATTACACTTTGATTGGTTGAACAGACTACCAGACACTTAGCATATCAGGCTTTTATTATATAGGACTAGGGGCTAGGTGCATGAAATTCGTGCACTGGGCGGGGGGAGGTTCCTCAGCCCAGCCTGCCCCCTCTCACATATGGGGAGCCCTCAGGGCCTAAGCCACAGTCTGGACTCCCTTTGTGGGAGGCAACCAGGCTAATCAGGGGAAGCCACCAGCCCCATCACCCCGCTGCTGCAGCTACTGCCAGTCACCACAGCCACCAAGGTGTTTTCATCAACATAGACTCCAGTCCCTTCACCATGAAGAAATGAAAACTCTCTTTAGGCATTTTCAAGATGTGTCTTTCATAGAATATGACATTTCTTTCTTTCTTTTTTATCCTCACCTGAGGATATGTTTCCAATGATTTTTAGAGAATGTGGAAGAGAAGGGAAAAACAGAGAGAAACATCAAAGTGAGAGGAATACTTAGATTGGTTGCTTCCTGCATATGCTCTGACCTGGGCCCCAGCCAGGGAGGATCCTGCAACCTAGGTACATGCTCTTGGTCAGAATTGAACTCAGACCCTGCAGTCAGCAGGCTGAGACATTATGCATTGAGCCAAACCAGGTAGGGTAAGATATGACATTTCTTAGCCCTCTAGCAGTGAACCTTCATTTTTTTTCTCCAGGAGTGTGGTGGAAAAACCCTGGACTGCTTTTTTGGATTCTTATTACCCAAGTTACTAAGAATATTACCAGTGGCATACAGGTAGCTTAGCCCATGAGCGGTCAGAAAAGGTGTTTCCTCTGTAGTTCACTCTGATCATGGGCTCCACCCCTGCCCCTCCAATTCCAGCTCCACCCCTACTCAGACCTGTAGCTTCTGGCCTAGGATGCAGGTCTGGGCAGAAGACCCCCAGACCCCTGAAATTGCTGGCTTCATAGAGCCCAAGCCTCTGCGATCACTGGCTCTGATCCTGCCCCCTTCCATTGCCAGCTCTGCCCTTGACCCACTGGCAGCCTCTAGCCAAGGCTGCAGGTCTGGGCAGGGGACCCCCAGACCCCGGCATTGCCGGCTCCACTGGTGCCCAGACTCCTGGGATCGCAGGCTCTGCCCCTGCCCCTCCAATTGCTGGCTCTGCGGAGCCCAGGCCCCTGCGATCTCCGGCCTTGCCCGTGCCCAGTCATGAGGCCTCTGGCCCAGACCTTATGCCTGGGTAGGGTACCCTCATACCCCTCTGATCACCAGCTCTGCCCCTGCCCCCTCTGATCACTTGCTCCACCCTTGTACATGCCTGAGGTCTCTGACCTGGGCAGGAGACCCCCAGCCCCCTCTGATCGCCTGTTCTGCCCCTTGGGCCCCCTGTCTGCCCGCCACCTGCCTGGCTAACAGGCCTGACCACTTCAGTGGCAGGGCTGAGCCAGACTGGGTGCTGCCATCTTGTGGCTATGGGGGTGGCCATCTTTGTGATGGAGTGATGCCTAATTTGCATATTATTCTTTTATTAGATAGGAAACCTGAAATTTATAGATGTTATGTCAATTATACCTCAATTTAAAAAATCCTTATGTGGCCCTAGCTGGTTTGGCTCACTGGATAGAGCATCGGCCTGCAGACTCAAGGGTCCCAGGTTCGATTCCAGTCAAGGGCATGTACCTTGGTTGCAGGCACCTCCCCAGTAGGGGGTGTGCAGGAGGCAGCTGATCGATGTTTCTCTCTCATCGATGTTTCTAACTCTCTATCCCTCTCCCTTCCTCTCTGTAAAAAAATCAATAAAATATATCTTAAAAATAAATAAAAAAATAAAAAATCCTTATGTGCCCTGGCTGGTGTTCTCAGTGGTTAGGGCATCAGCCTGAGCACTGAAGGGTCGTGGCTTCATTTCCCAGGCAAGGTGTGATCCCTGACCCTAATCAGGGCACATGTCTTACATCAATGTTTCTCTCTCCCACTCCTTCCCTTCCACTCTCTCTACAAAGTAATGAAAAAAATATCCTCGGGAGGATTTTTTTTTATTGAATTTTTTCTTTATTGATTACATATGTGTCCTTATCCCCCTATTGTCCTCCCACCTCCCCACTC
>PVJC01017369.1:0-15142 GCA_004026665.1 Murina feae | reverse complement strand
TGCTGCTATGAACATAGGGGTGCATATATCCTTTCTAATTGGTGTTTCTGGTTTCTTGGGGTATACTCCTAGAAGTAGGATCACTGGGTCAAAAATGAATTCCATTTTTAGTTTTTGAGGAAACTCCATACTGTTCTCCACAGTGGCTGCACCAGTCTGCATTCCCACCAGCAGTGCATGAGGGTTCCTTTTTCTCCGCATCCTCTCCAACACTTGTCTTTTGCTGATTTGTTGATGACAGCCATTCTGATAGGTGTGAGATAGTACCGCACTGTCGTTTTGATTTGCATCTCTCAGATGATTAGTGACATTGAGCATGTTTTCATATGTCTCTTGACCTTCCTTATGTCCTCTTTAGAAAAGTAACTATTTATACCCATTTTTTAATTGGGTTGTGTATCTTCCTTTTGTTAAGTTGTATGAGTTCCCTATAAATGTTGGAGATTAAACCCTTATCAGTGATAAAATTGGCAAATATATTCTCCCATGCAGTGGGCTTTTTTGTTGTTTTGTTGGTGGTTTCTTTTGCTGTACAGAAACTTTTTATTTTGATGTAGTCCCATTTGTTTATTTTCTCTTTAGTTTCCATTGCCCTAGAAGCAGTATCAGTGAAGAAATTGCTTTGGCATATGTCTGAGATTTTGCTGCCTGTGGATTCCTCTAATATTTTTATGGTTTCCTGTCTTACATTTAAGTCCTTTATCCATTTTGAGTTTATTTCATGTGAGGATTTTTTTTTAAATCATTATGTTTACATCTTAAACTAGTACAATATATCTCAATTAAAACATTAATTTTTTAAAATATCTCATGGGAGCAATATTTCCTGAGTCCTTATATAAAAAATAATTTGCTACCAAAAGAAACTAGTGAGGAAGTTGGGGAAGCAGAACAGGGTGGGGAGAAAGCCAAGAAAGGCCTCATACAAAGTCCAGGCCTCAGCTGTATCCTGCAGGGGACCTCTGGAATGTAGATTATTTCTCAGAGTTTAGAGTTTATCCCGACTGGAGTCAAATTCATGCTTCTGCAGTGGCTAAGGACTGGGAGGGTTGGTGCAGGAGGAATGTAAACTCCAGGTCACTCCCTTGATCTTCGCCTGAGCAAAGCAGCTTTAATACTGATTTTGTTCCCTTTGGCTAATAACCCAGAAGTTAAATGAAATAAGCCAGACACAGAAATCAAATATTGTCTCACTTACATGTGTAATCTTTAACAGTTGAACTCAGAATAGGAAAGTGATTGCTAGAGGTTGGGGGCTAGGGGAGATGGGGAGATGCTGGTAAAAGAGTACAAACTTTCACTGATAAGACGAGTAAGTTCTTGGGATATAATGTACAGCATGAGTATAGTTAACAGTACCGCATTGTATACTTGAAATTTATTAAGAAATTAAATCTTAAGTGTTCTTACCAACACAAGAAAGAAAGAAAGAAAGAAAGAAAGAAAGAAAGAAAGAAAGAAAGAAAGAAAGAAAGAAAGAAAGAAGCTAACTTTGTGAGTTGGTGAATGGGTTCATTAACTTGATTGGAGTAATCTTTCCCAATCATACGTATATAAATCATTACATTGTACACCCTAAATATATAGGACTAGAGGCCTGGTGCATGAGATTCATGCACGGTAGGGTCCCTAGGCTTGCCCAGTGATCAGAGCTGATCTGTGGGGCAACCAGTGGGGTGATGGGGGGCCCCTGTTGGCACCTGCCTTGGCCAGCCTGGTGTCACCCATTCACCGGCCCTGCCCCTGCCACCGCCACCTGTTGCCTCTATCTGGGGGGCAACTGGCAGGGTGATCAGGGGTCCCTGCTCACACCCACCTTGGCTATCCTGGGGCCTGTGGGCTGGGGGAAGCTCCTATGTTGAGTATCTGCCCCCTGGTGGTCAGTGCATGTCAGTGACTGGTCATTCTGCCTTTTGGTCAATTTGCATGTTAGGTTTTTATTATATAGGATATTTATTTGTCACTTATATCTTAACTAGAGGCCTGGTGCATGAAATGCATGCATGGGGAAGGGAGGTGTCCCTCAGCCCGGCCTGCACCCTTTCCAATCCAGGAACCCTTGGGGGTTATCTAACTGCTTCTTGCAATCCGGGACCAGTGGCTCCTAACCACTTGCCTGCCTACCTGCCTAATCGCCCCTAACCCCTCTGCCTGCCTACCTGATCACCTCTAACTACCTCTGCCTGTCTGCCTGATTGCCTCTAACTGCTCCCCTACTGGCCTGATCACCCCTAACTGTTCTCCTGCTGGCTTGATTGCCCCTAACTGCCTCTGCCTCACCCTGCACCCGGGACCCAGGATTCCCAGCTCTGGCCAGTCAGAGGCACCTGGGACCTGGGCTTCTCTCCCTCTGGCCAGCCACAGGCACCCAGGATCTGGGCCAGCTTTGCCTGGGCCAGCCACAGCAGCAGGGGATTGTGGGCGGGAGGCTTCACCCAGGCCACAGCCACAGATGCTCAGCAACACAGGGTGGACAGCTTGGCCCTCTCCCAAGCCACAGGCACAGGCACAGTTGTTGGTGCCCAGGACCGCAGGGTAGGAAGCTTGTCCCTCTCTCGGGCCACAGGCGCAGGTGCAGCCTCTGGCACCCGGGACCACGGGGCAGGTGGCTTGTCCCTCTCCTGGGCCACAGCCCCGCTGGTCCCATTCCTCTCTCCCCAGTGTTGAATGTCTGAGTCATTACTGCGTGATGGCTTAATGACCATTTGCATATTAGCTCTTTATTATATAGGATAAGGCTTAGAGGGAGCAGTTCTAGAAGCCCAAGGGCTGTCTTCCTCAGAGAGTTGCAGGTGCTGGCCATTACTGAGGGAACCGATAGGATTGAGGCAGAGCTTTGATAAGATTCACTATAGTGGGTTCAGGAGCCGAAAGTCTAGGGAGAGGAGAAATGGTTGAAAAGAAAAGAAAAAGGCTGTGATACTAGTTTCCAGTATTCCAGAACACCATTCGATTTTTTTCCATTTAATAGACATTTATTGAGCACCTATGATGTGCCAAATACTATGCCAGCCCTGAGGATGGATAACAGAGACACCATTATTGTGCCTTCTTGGCACCTATATATTGTCTGACAATGAATAGAAACACTAAATTATTTCAGGCACCAGAGGACACGAAACAGGACAATTACCAGTTTAGGAGTCAGAGAAGGACCCCTGAGGAAGCAGTAACTAAGCCAGGCTGAAGGGAGAATAGGATGTCCGGAGGCATAGGCTGGGTTAGGAGGAAGGCAAGGAGGGAGTGTTTCAGAAGAAGGAGCCTCGTGGCCAGGCAGCATGAAAAGTGTGGTGAGTTCATGGAACTGAAGGAAACTTGACATAACTGAGGCAGAAAGGTTAAGTGGCAGAAGGTGAAGTTGAAGATGATGGGAGTGAGCAGATTAGCTAGTGATTCCAATTGAGAATGATATACTGCAATCCAAGGGTAATGATGAAATTTATGAGTAGAACTTGGTAGCAAATTAGATGTAAATATGGTGCTTGGTGATGCTGGATTTACAATATTTCTAAGAAAAATTATGAATGTAAGAACAAGTTTTGGGGAAAGCATTTTGCCACTTCATTCTGTTTTGAAATATTAGTATTTTTATTAATGTAAGATCTGTATTTTGATATTTTAAAACCTCTGAAAACTGAGTGTTATGTAAAAATCCCATTTTTGTTTCACATATATATAAAACTTGTATTTTTATGTATGAGAGAATATGTACAAAATTGTAACAATGGGTTCCCTTAAGAAAGTAGGACCGCTGAAGGTTTTTGCTTCCCATTTTGCATATATTTGTATTGTTTAACTGTTATGAGCATTTATTTCATATATAATTATTAAAATGTTGCCCATAATAATACTAAAAAAGAGAGAAAAGAAAAATAAAGGAAGGCCCTCTTTACAGATAAATGTTAGCTAGAAAGTATAGAAGAAATTATTGAATTAAGAAGTCATCCTTTTGTGCGCTGTCTCAGTTGGTTGGGCATCATCCAGTGTACCAAAAAGTTGCCAGTTCAATTACTGGTCAGGGCACATGGCCAGTTGTGGGCTCCATCCCTGGTCAGGAGCGTGCAGGGGACAGTGAATTGGTGTATGTTTTTCTCTCATTCTCCCTCTCCTTGCCTCTCTCTCAAAAAAATCAATAAAATTTTGTAAATATTTTTTTAAAAAAGGAAATCACCCTTTTGTGTACACAATTGATCACTGATTCAAATGGGAATAATGAATGCCAAAGGCATTAGGAGAGATTAGTAGTAAACATGATACCTGTGATAGATTGATTGTAGTACATGGGCCCAGTTATTCTCCCCTGTAGCCAAGCCTCTTGCAGTGTGATTCTGTAGCTCCTTCATCAAGAGATGAAATGTTTTTTCCCATGAATCTTAACAGGCCTTGTGATTTGTTTTGACCTATGGAATGTGGAAGAACTGACAGTGTATCAGTTCCTAGCCAAGACCTCACACTCACTTCCTGTCCTGGAACACTACTGGGGTCATGAAAATAAACACAGGCTAGCCTGCCTAGGAGATTCAAGGTGCCACAGGCAATAGAGTCAACACCCAGGAGCAGAGCCACCTAACCAATCCACAGCTGACCACAGAGGCATGAGGAAGTCCAGCTGAAGCCAGGAGAGACACCCTCTGAACTCAAGTGAAATTGCCAACCCTCTAAGTCACACGCTAAATATACCATTGTTTTAAGCTACTCAGAGTTGAGATGGTTTGTTATGCAGTGTCTTCCTAGATCATAGATGGACACCTCGTTGTGTCCTCACAGGTTGGAAGGCGCAGTGGAGCTCTCCAGGGTCTCTTTTATAACAGCACTAATCCCATTCATGAGGGCTCAACCCTCATTTCCTAATCACCTCCCAAAGGCCCTACCTCCTACTACTATCATTGTGGATTGGGTTTCAACATATGGGTTTTGGGAAGAATACAAACATAGCACCAGGCAACCTATTATGAGGAATAATTATCTGAGAATATAGTTTTCATTTATTTGAAAGAGAAAAGGAAAGAGAAAAACATCAATGTGAGAGAGAAACATCAATTGGTTGCCTCCTGTATGCACCCCACCTGGGGGTTGAACCCCCAACGTGGGTATCAAACCCTCAACCTGGGAATGTGCCTTGACCAAGAATTGAAATCACCACCTTTTCATGTATGGACAATGCTCCAAACAATTGAGCCTTACCTACCAGGGTCCATGAGGAATAATTCTTATTTGAAGCCACTAAGTTTTAGGATGACATGTAACAGAGCAATAGGTAATTGAAACACAGATTATATTTTCCAAAACCCTATGAGGCAACTGTCATTATTATCCTCATCTTGTATATGAGAAAACTAATACTTACAGAGCTTAAATAACTCGTCCAAGTATTACTGGACAGGGTCTGGGCCCTGGTTAGATGTGGGTTCTTGACATAATGTAGGAAAGATTTCATGAGTCCAGGTGATTTTGAGAGTATAATTATTAAAGTTGGGGACAGTGAAACAAATGAAGGGTTTAAGGTAGAAGAAGCAATAGGAGAAAGAAAGTCAGAGAAAAAAGGGGACCTTGGCGTTCAGGGGGTAAGCCCACAACAAGCTGCCACTGCCCATTGCTCCCCTGGTTGCAAATCTCATGGGGTTCCTTAGAATTTAGGAGAAAAACAGCAGCGATACAAGGCATGACATACTCTAGCAAAAGTGTGCCATGGATCCCTTGTCTTGAGGCTTTTTATCTTCCTTTGGCTGGCCAGAATCCTAGGGGAGGTCTCTGGGGAGGGTCTCAATAGAATATTCATTAGCTTTTCAGATATGTCCTTAAATATGTTGACTCATCAAAATGTGCATATAGAGGGACCAGGGTTATTTTATGGTAGTTTTTTTTAAATATATTTCATTGATTTTTTACAGAGGGGAAGGGAGAAAAATAGAGAGAGTTAGAAACATTAATGAGAGAAACATCGATCAGCTGCCTCTTACACACCCCCTACTGAGGATGTGTCTGCAACCAAGGTACATGCCCTTGACCAGAATTGAACCTGGGACCTTTTAGTCCCCAGGCCAATGCTCTATCCACCGAGCCAAATTGGCTAGGGCTCTGGTAGTTTTATTTTTAAAGAACTTTATTTAAGAGACACTGTGACTAAAGTCAGTCTGCCCCAGGACAGTCTGGAATGTGTAAACCAAATTTTCCTAAATGTTCTTGGTTAGGGAAGATAAAACCTTGTTATTTATTAGCTGGCTATAAATTGTTGAAATTGTTTGACCTTGCCCAGCCAGTGTGGCTCTGTGGTTGAGAGTCAACCTATGAACTAGGAGGACACAGTTCAATATCTGGTCAGGGCACATTCCTGGGTTGCAGATTTGATCCCCAGTGTGGGGCATGCAAGAAGCAGCCGATCAACGAATCTCTCTCATCATTGAGGTTTCTATCTCTCTCTCCTTCCTTCCTCTCTGAAATTTATATATATATATAATATATATATAATAAATATATAAATTTACATATATATATAAATTTACATATAAATTTACATGTGTGGATTTACATATAAATTTACATATATAAATTTACACACACACACACACACACACACGAGGCCCAGTGCATGAAATTCATGCACGGGGATGGGGGGTATCCCTCAGCCCAGCCTGCACCCTCTCCAATCTGGGAACCTTTGGGGGATGTCTGACTGCTTAGGCACAATCCCTGTGGGATGGGGTCTAAACCAGCAGTAAGATATCCCTCTCACAATCCAGGACTGCTGGATCCTAACCACTGACCTGCCTGCCAGCCTGATAGCCCCCTAACTGCTCCCCTGCCAGCCTGATTGACACCTAACTGCTCCCCTGCCAACATGATCATCCCAACTGCTCTCTCCTGTGGAACTGAGGGGACTGGGGGACTCTGGCTGGATGAAGCAGGGCTGAGGGGACTGGGGGACTCATCTGGATGAGGCACATGGTGCCTGCCACCTCTTGGCAAGGCTGAGGGGACTAGGGGACTGAGGCCAGATGAGGCGGGACTGAGGGGACTGGACTGGGGGACTCTGGCTGGATGAGGAGGGACTGAGGGGACTGGGAGCTGCCATATTGTGGCTGTGGGTGTTGCCATCTTGTGAGGATGTGATAGTTAATTAGCATATTCCCTCTTTATTGGCTGTGAGCACCACCATCTTGTGAGGGTGTGGTAGTCAATTAGCATATTTACTTTTTTAATATTTTTATTGATTTTTTTTACAGAGAGGAAGGGAGAGGGATAAAGAGTTAGAAACCTTGATGAGAGAGAAACATCAATCAGCTGCCTCCTGTACACCTCCCACTGGGGATGTGCCCACAACCAAGGTACATGCCCTTGACCAGAATTGAACCTGGGACCCTTGAGTCCACAGACCAACGCTCTATCCACTGAGCCAAACCAGTTAGGGCAGCATATTTACTCTTTATTAGATAGGGTGTGTGTGTGTGTGGGTGGGTGGATGTGTATTTTTTTTTAAGAAACTCTTTGGCCTTATCTAATTATTTTGTCTTAGTTTTCCTTATTTCACTTGTCAAGGAATTTCCCTAGCTTCTTACTATCCTACCTCACAAGGTCACAGTTCGGAAGTGTTAAAACCAGGAATTAAAATCCATATTGATCTGATACTAGAGTCTATCTGCAAAGTATTACACTACAGAGCTCCTGACCAAGGCTAATCTGTGCCCTAAAATATAAAATAAAGTACAAAATCCAGTTTAGAGTAAAAAAGATCTAGAGATAATGTATTCAGAACATGAAGGAACAAACAGCTTCACCATAACATTTTTGTGACCTGGAGGCAGGGACTCCAAACACAGAGCTTCTATTCAGAAAATACTGTCATAAACAGCCTTATCAGTGTTCACTCCAGGCAATGCTAGAGCACGAGAGAACACAGAGACTTTTACACACACATACACACAAAAAAAACCCTCCCACAGAGAGTAAAGGAAGGAAAGACATTAATTAGGACCAAGCATGATCACTAACATGTGGACTCAGTTGTCTATCATGGGTCAGGAGAAAAAAGTCTTTGAAGAAAGATTAAAAACCAATGACAGAAAAAATGTGCAACATCACTAGCCTTTAGAGAAATGCAAATTAAAATTAAAATGAGAGTTCTAGCCAGTTTGGCTCAGTGGATAGGGCATCAGCCCATGGACTGAAGGGTCCCAGGTTCAATTCCAGTAAAAGGGCACATACCTCAGTAGCAGGTATGACTGGCCCCAATCATGACTTGTGTGGAAGGCAACCAATCAATGTGTCTCTCTCACATCTATATTTCTCTGTGTCTCTCCTACCTTCCACTCTCTCTAAAAATCAATGGAGAAAATATACCTGAGTAAGGATTAACAACAAGAAAGATTAAATGAAAAATTAAAGCTAAAATTAAAAATAATGACAATGATTGAGTGTCCAGGGCACATACCTAGGTTTCAAGTTCAATTCTCAGGTCTGGGCATGTATGGGAGAATAACAATTGATATTTCTCTCTCACTTCAGTGCCTCTCTCTCTCTCTCTCTCTCTCTCTCTCTCTCTCTCTCTCAACTCCTTCCCACTTTCTCTCTCTCTAAACTCAATTTAAAAAAGCAAAAACAAAAACATCTCTGAAACTCTCACCAGGCCCAGTAGCTGAGTTGGTTAGAGCATCATCACAATACAACACAGTTGTGGGTTTGATCCCCAGTCAAGGCACATATAACAACCAACCAATGGGAGTCTAAGGAGGGGAGAAATTGGGGGACATCAGGTACATTCAGCACTGTGGTACACTCAGAACCACAGAGATGGAATCACCTCTTCTCCTTTGCTCACACGTGCCTTTATGCAGTAAGCTCTCTTCTTAAAAGTTTTTTTCTCATTTCAAGCCTATCTATATATATAAAAGCCTAATGTGCAAAGTGTCTCCTCAGGGGGTTCAACCAACTGGGAGTTTGATCGCTCGCTACAACGTGCACTGACCACAAGGGGGCAGTGTGGAATGAAGGAAGGCCCTGGCCCCAGCCAGCAGCTGGCAGGAGGCAGCTGGCAGCCACTAGGGACCCAACCCATGTATGAATTTCGTGCACTGGGCCTCTAGTCTTGAATATACTTGAATATGTTAAAGTTTGTGATAATTTTCCCCCAAGCTCTTCTCTCTCCCAAGACATTCTTGGTGAACCCAGAATGAAGACATCAAGCATGTGCTTTCTGTATTGAAGAGCAGTCCAACCTTTTAGATCCTGAAAGAAGAATCTGGTGAAAAGATGAAACCAGGAACTCCCTACTAAGGGTTGAGTCAGGTGGCACAGCACAGTGTAGGAGGCTGACAACATGGCTTGTGACTTTTCCTAAAGTGCATAGTATGTGAGAGGCCTCAGTTATGAATTTGGGCCTAGTTAAACCACACTCTTTGGAAAATATATTTCTTCTCAGGGTTCACAGCAATAAAGCTGTTTAAAAACAAACAAAAAAAATGGGGTGGTGTAGAGAAACACAGAGGCCTCATGTGATATTGTAAATTTCCAGGGTTTGCCATCAGACAAGGTGGGGCTGGTGTTCTTGTGCAAGTCACTCAGAATTCTCAGATGTAGAAATAATATTGCCCTCCCAGGTTTAAGAAATAGTGGAAATGTTGGTAGAGCATACGGCACTTGGCCAGGCATTCAAATTGGTGGTGGGCAAGATGGAAGGGAAGTGGGCAGCCTGCAATCAACTTCAAGCTCCAGTGCATTTTGGATCTGTGACTTTAAGCAAGTTCCTTACCTTCTCTGTGTCATTGTCTCAGTTGCAGAGGGGATTAAGTGACACAATCTATGTAACTATCTTATGCCAGGTACATGAGGAAAGGAGCTATCAGTGGCGTTTCTCGGAAAGAACAGAGGGTGGTAGACTGACCCTGCTGCCAGGGGTGTCCAGTGCTGAGAGCTGGGGAGGTTGGCAGGCTCAGGAGCAACGGCATAATCAACATCCAGAAACTCCACCGAACACCAGAACAGGTCAGCCACCAACCACCATGTCACTGCTACCACCACAGCCATGGCCACCACCACCACCACCTCCCAACCTGCCCCTGATTAGACAATTCTTAATGGATTGGTTTATAATTCCCTTTGGGGAGAACCAAAACTATAATTAAGTCTTGGTTTGGTGACAGGGGTCATAAAGTAACTCTCTCCATTTTGAGCCTGTTGTTTTGTTTTTAGGAGCACACACACAATTTAGCTATGCCTTTCAGGGATCTGCTATGATAAAAAATAAAATATATATAAAGGGAACAAAACTAAATTAAATAAATTAGAAACAAACATGTACCCTTTGCAAAGTTCTTGAAATGTTTTCTTGTTGCTATTATTTAGCTTTTCATTTATATATATAGATTTCAGAGAGGAAGGGAAAGGGAGAGAAAGATAGAAACACCAATGATGAGAGAATCATTTATCAGCTACTTCCTGCATGCCTCACACTGGGGATTGAGCCCACAACCTGGGTATGTGTCCCACTGGGAATCAAACTGTGACCTCCTGGTCCATAGGTCAGTGTTCAGCAGCTGAGCCATGCCAGCTGGGCCATTACTGATTTTTAAAAAATTACGTTCATGTCTTTACAAAAGTACATTTGTGTTCATGGCAAGTTATTTACAAAATAGAATATAAACAAAAAGAAAAAATAATCTGGCTGAGTATTAAATGAGCTTCTTGCTTACTGAGATTTCAAAAAAAAATGGCCCAATATAAATCCTGACTCAAGAATAAGATGGGATGAGAAAGCTGGAATTCAAGTTTCACAACCACAATAGACTATGTCCAACTCACCCATGTATGTATGTATATTCCCAGCACTTACCCTGGTGTCTAGTACATACATGTTGCTTAATAAATATTTGTTAATTAAACTGAAAACAGACAAGATGTCTTGTCAGACGAGCCCCTCCCTACTTACTGAAACAAATAAAAATACACCTGATCCCAAAAGAATGTGGGAAACACACTCCTGATTTTGATTTTTCTACTATATGCTTAGACGTCTCCAAAATCTTTATCTCCATCCCAAGTCCCAGATTCGAATTTTTAAAGTCCTACTAGATGATGCCACCTGGATCTGGCTGGTGCCTCCCAATGACTAGGTTTTGATCAGGTCAACCCCAGATCTTCCTAGCCCTGCAAGTTAAGCCAGTGGTTACCAAGCATCTAAGAGATCATGAAGTCAACAGGGTACCAAGGGCAGGTTGTTGGAGGGGATCAGTCTCAGGTGCAGACAGTAACAGTGTGTATTGTCTGTAGAGAATATAAAAATAATAAAACTATATAACAATCAGTCAGCAGTTAATTATCACGACGCACCAGCAATTCTGAATAATGTCAGTGATAAAACACTTCTCCAAAAATATGTCCTGAGTCCAAGTTTTAGACAATTGCTATGGTTACTTTTGAGTTTTGATAACATTTATTGAAGCATCCAGGTGTACCTTTTTATTACACACCGTTTAGCAAACATCGTATTCTACGTGGAATTTAACTCAAAGGATTCTCTTATACAACTGCCCTAGACACAAGCAGATTCAGTAGCTATCCCCGTTCATTTTGAAAGTACGTTTGCAACGGTCTGAAATCATTCCAGATAATTTGCATCCTTCCTGTCTCCAAACCCTGGGGTACTCCATATGCCTATGTTTAAATAGTACTTTTAAGATAAACAATGGCAGCATAGCGAGAGTGTCTTAGCTTAGGCTGTCATAACAAAATACCATGGGTGACCTAAGAAATCAAAATGCATTTCTCACAGTTTGGGATGCTGAGAGCCTGAGGTCATGGTCTATTTATAATGAGGGCGTTCTTCCTGGCTTGCAGATGGCAGCCTCTCACTGTAGGCTCATCTGTCCAAAACAGACAAGCCCTTTGGCTTCTCTTATAGGGGGCACTAATGCCAGCATAAGGGACCCACTCGGGGGTCAAATATTTGAAGTCTACTACTGCATGGCATAACTCCAAGGAGTCTAGAAATCTGCATAAACACCAAATATTATCTGCAAGCTGGATAAATAATAGAGTTCATATTGTCACATAACCACACAATATATGATTACACATTTTACCATACTTTCACAGAACACTGCCATATCTTTGACTTTGGCTTACTCTTTTCTAGAGGTAGAGACAAGTACAACTTATTTAGGATACTTTAAAGATTTTGTACAATATCTCTCGATCTCTTCCCCTATCTAATCTATCATTCTCTTCCCAGCACCCTGACCATATGGGTGCATTCATACCCTCGTTAACTTTCTCCTATCAGTGTGACTAAGTGTTCCTATTTCTGTCTAATTTGTTCCTCCCCAACTTCTTTACAACTATTTTTTCATTCAAGAACTAATTCACATGATCCTCTTTAGGAGAGTCTTTTTTTTCTTTTTTTTCAGCATCGCAAGTCTCTTTAATAACATGATAGGATTCAGGGTTAGTTTTCGTAGCCGCGGCTGGCCCGGCGGCCTCTTGCTCGCTCGAACTTCCGGCCCTTGGACCGCACGTACGGTTTGGTGTGGCTGTGGGGGGTTCCTGGGGCCTTGCCGAAATGCCTGTACACCTCGCGGCCCTTGCGAGGACCAGAAAGCAAGACAGTGCCACAGCCCTTGGGGGAGTCCAGGGCCAGCTGGTCGAAGGTGAGGATCTTGCCCCCGGCCTTGAGGATGCGGCTCCGGGCACGGCTGCTCACACGAAGAGCACACACCTTCAGTTTGGGCACCTCCTGGATCCTCACGTCCTCAGTTATCGTCCCCATGACCACAGCGGTTTTGCCCTCCCAGCCAGGCAGCTTCATCTTGCGGATCATCCGGGAAAGGGACAGAGGCGGCCGGTTGGTGCGACTCATGAACAGCCTCTTCAGCACCTCTTGGTTGAAAGTGGAGTTGGTTCTTCTGGCCAGAAACCTGTACAGCTTGACCAACAGCCTTAGGTAGATGTCCTGGCTCTTGGGCTCCTTGCGCCGAACCTTTCGGTCTTTGTTGTGGCGGATGTCGACTCCCATGATGGCGCCTTCTGCTCCACCAGGTCCGGAAAGGGAAAGTCTTTCTTGAGATATCATGATCTACCTTTGTTATACTCTAGTTGTTCCCTTTGTTATACTCTAAGACTCTTTGTTCCTATCTGCATTTCAGAAAAACTCATGTCATTGTGAGTGTGAAATGGTCAAACAATAAACTCAGAACAAGAGAAGAATTTTACTTTGACTCAGGAAAAATGAGTATACTTCTCCTCAATAGGGAAACAATCTTCATTCTGGATCCTAAGTCAGTTAGTATCTATGTGTTGTAGGCAGCAAACCCACTTCAGATGTTAGACCCATGGGTCAGACTGGACCTGGGTTCAGGAACCTCAGTACTTGAATTCTGGCTAGAAAAGAATTCTGTGTCAAGACTCAAACTATAAGAGAATTTTTATTTGGAAAATCACAGAGGTAGAATAAGTTATCTATAAAAGAAATGAGCTTAGGAAACAAGTTATAGAAGTAAAGGAAGGGCCCTTGGAACTTAAAAGTGAGGAAGGTAAAAGTGACACACCTTGGGGGTAAAGGAGCGAAATGGGAGAGGGAAGGGAAGGGCATGCTCCTGCAAGGCGAGGGAGAACGAAATGGGTCTTCTATCCTAAGGGTTTTAAGGGTAAAGATTTTAGGGGAGGTCCCAGGGAGAAATCTCAATAGCATATTCAGCAGCTTTCCAGTGTGTTCTTTTAAAGTCAAGGTCTCCTCCACTGATTGATTCGTTGGTGGCAGGCAGGAGGTCATTATTCAATACAGCAAATCATGAGGTCAGCCATGGGGTCACTTGTCTGGTTTTGCTGCTGTTCTGGGCCTGGAGTTGAAACAGGACTGAAGCCTAGAAGTTATCTCCAAAGAGGAAAGTTCAGGGGGTCATGAGCAGCCATATGCTAAGAAAGGAAAGGTCCTCGGGGTGAGGTCCTACATTTATCCTTTGCTAGGCACCTGCGACTTTCCACTCTGGTGACCTTCTGTACCTGGCCCATAACTTTTTCTCCCCTCACTTTTAAGCTTCAAGGATTCTTCCTTTACCGCTTTGTTTCCCAAGCCCATTTTTTCTACAAATCAGTTACTCTACCTCTATGATTTTCCAAATAAATGTTCTCTTACAGTTTGAGTCTTGGCTCTGAATTCTTTACTAGCTAAAACTCAAGTACCAAGGTTGCTGAACCCAGGTCCGGTCTGAACTCATGGGTCTAACACCTGGTGCCATTCCTGCTGCCTACAACAAATCAAAAGCATTATTATCCTGGGTGGGCCTGACCTAATCAAGTGAGAACTTTAAAAGGAAGCCTGAATGTCAGAGACTCAAGACAGCCACACCCTCTGTAAGAATCGAGCTGCCATGAATTCTACAGCCTCAAGGAAATGAATTCAGCCAACAACTAAGAAAACTTGCAAGCAGATCCTTCCCTAGTCAAGCCACCAGAAAAGAACATGTCCCTGACAACACCTTGATTCCAGTCTTGTGTGAGCCCCAGCTGAGGACTTAGAGCAAAGCTGTGTCTGCACTTCTAACCAAGAGAAACTGTGATGGTAAGTGAAGGCTGTTTGTTTGTTTTATTGATTTCAGAGAAGAAGGGAGAGGAAGAGATAGAAGCATCAATGATGAGAGTCCTACACACCCCACACTGGGGATGGAGCCCACAACCCAGACATATGCCCTGGCCAGGAATCCAATCCTGACATAGCTCAACACTCAACCACTGGGCTGGGCAGTGAAGGCTGTTTTGAGCTGTTAATTATATGGCAATTTATTACACAACAGTGGAAAACTAATACAGTGGGTTTTTGCACAGAGGAAAATCTCTCACTCAAACTGGCCTAACAAGCAAGAAAAGTTATTTCCTCATATGACAGGAAATCCAGAAGTACTTCGGACTTCAAATTGGTTTGATCAGAGGCTCCTTTGTCATCAAAGATCCAAACTCTTTGCATCTCACCACTTTGCTACCCTACTGATCACAGGTCCTCAGGGTAATTGCAAAATGGCTCCAACAATCATGGGTGTCACATTCAGAAACACCCAGTGGGTATAAAGAGAGTGTTAATTCGTAAGGCATTCTCAGGAAGAATGAGGCACCCAATGGCCCCGTTGCCCATTGATCTGCCATTGTCCTCACTACCCTC
>PVJC01017368.1:0-32596 GCA_004026665.1 Murina feae | reverse complement strand
CCAACCAGTATTATATGAAATGCTGAAAGGTATCCTTTGAGAATGAGGAAGAAGAAAAAGGAAAGTAAAAATTATGAACAACAAATATATATCAACGAGTGAATCTAAGAATCAAGTGAATAAAAAATCTGATGAACAGAATAAACTGGTGAACAGAATAGAATCAGAGGCATAGAAAGGGAGTGGACTGACAATTTTCAGGGGTTAAGGGTGCTGGGGATGCGTGAAGAGACTGGACAATAATTGTACACCTATGGATGAGGACAATGGGGGGGGCAAGGTCAGAGGTTGGGGTGGGAATTGGGAGGAGGGGAGTTATGGGGGGGAAAAAGAGGAACAACTGTAATAATCTGAACAATAAAGATAAATTTAAAAAAAAAATAAAAAATAAAAAAATAAAAACATACCATCTTGTATTGAATCAAAGCTGTGATACCAAACCAAACTGTATTCTTCACAGACACATTTAAAAAAAAAAAAAAAGCTAGTTTCAGTTTCACAAAGAATGTTCTTCACCGAGACAAAAAAAAACTAACACACACAAAAAAAACCTAAAGGAGTTTATCACCACCAAACCAGTATGCCAAGAAATGTTATATTAATTAATAAAAATATATCATCTTGGCCCTGGCTGGGTAGTTCAG
Organism: Murina feae; assembly: GCA_004026665.1. Classification (NCBI taxonomy): domain Eukaryota; kingdom Metazoa; phylum Chordata; class Mammalia; order Chiroptera; family Vespertilionidae; genus Murina; species Murina feae. The sequence goes on along the minus strand of PVJC01017368.1, from coordinate 31,952 downwards.
TTGGTTAGAGTGTCATACCAGTAAGCCAAGGATGAGGTTCAATCCCCGGTTAGGGAACATGTAAGAATCAACCAATGAATGCATAAATAAGTGAAATAGCAAATCGAAGCTTCTCTCTTTCTCTCTAAAAATCAATATATATATAATCTTGTATTGAATCAAGGCAGAGACACCAAACTGCATTCTTCATAGACCTAGACCCACCAAGAAAAAGAGCTAGTTTCAGTTTCACTAAAGAATGTTTTTCATCAAAACAAAAAAAAAAAGTGAAAGGAGTTCATCATCACCAAACCAGAATCACAAGAAATGTTAGAGACTTCTTTAAGCAGCAGCAGCTCTGGCCAGCGTGGCTCATTGGTTAAGTGTTGAACCATTCACCAAAAGGTAACTGGTTCAATTCCCGGACAGGGCACATGCCCAACTGTGAGTCCAGTCCCCTGGTTGTGGTGCATCAGGGAGGCAACCAATTGATGTTTGTTTCCCTCTCTCTCTCTCTCTGCCTTCCTCTCTCTCAAAAAAATCAAACAAAAACATAGTATTTTTAAAAAAGAAGAAAATAAAGCCCAGCCAGGTGCAGCTCAGCAGCTGAGCCATCAACCCAGGAACCAAGAGGTCACCAGTTGGATTCCCAGTGAGGACATATGCCCAGGTTTTGGGTTTGATCCACAGTGTGTAGGAGGCAGCCAATCAATGATTCTCTCATCATTGTTATCTATCTATCTCTCTCTCTCTCTCTCTCTCTCTCTCTCTCTCTGTAATTGAAATTTATTATTTTTAAATAATATAGTTTAAAATGTTTAATTTTATTAAATTTCAATCCTCAATTATACATCTTTTGAATATTCTGTGAAACAGGAAGTACACATAAAGTACTTCGCCTGCGTACCAAACTATAAGAGTTGTCTCTCGGAAAAGCACTAAAAGCACTTGTGCAACTGAGTTGCAAGCTGAACTAGCTGCTCTTTTCATGAAACACCATTTTTACTTGAAAGAATGACTATGATTATTCAGACATAGATGTCTGGCAGACATTTTTTCAAAAACGAACAATGTGAGACTGTCACTTCAAGGAAAACAACTGTCAGTATTTGTTCCAATGATAAAATCTGAGCTTTCAAGCAAAAATTTTAAAAGATTTATCTGATGAGATTGGTGGTGATATTAACAAAAGTGATTTTTGACACTGTATAATAGAATATGTCAACTACAGATCTGCATAATTCAGTGAATCAATATTTACCAAATGACCAATGCATGATGTTACAGTATCATGCAGGGGTAGAAGATCCATTCCAAGTAAAAAAAACACTAAAGGATTTTAATGTAACAGAATATGAAACACTCATTGATATGGTTTCAGATTCCACAAGGCAATAGGCCTTTAAGAAACTTCCAGTTGTCAAGTTTTGGAATAGTACCTAAAAAGAAAATCCACAATTATTTTAAAAAGCAGTAAAACATTCTTTTCTAGCCACATATATATGTGGGACTGGATTTTCTTTATATACTACAAGCAAAACCACAAACTGCAACATATAAGATATAAAAACAGACATGTATCCAGTCAGACAGTAATGATATTTGGAAAAATGTAAAAACACTGCCTGGCCAGTGTGTGTGTCTCAGTGGTTGAACATTGACCTATGCACCGGTTTGATTCCTGCCCAGGTTGCAGCCTCAATCCACAGGAAGCAGCTGATGAATATTTCTGTCATGGATGTTTGTCTCCCTCTCCCTTCCTCTTTCTCTAAAATCAATGAAACATATTTTTTAAATATATATTTTTTATTCATTTCAGAGAGGAAGAAAGAGGGAGAGACAGAAACATCAATGACGAGAGAGAATCACTGATCCGTTGCCTCCTGCACAAACCCCCTGGGGATCAAGCCCAAAACCCAGGCATGTGCCCTTGACCGGAATCAAACCCAGACCCTGCAGTCCATAGTCTGATGCTCTATCCACTAAGCCAAACCAGCCAAGGCTGAAACATATTTTAAAAAAGAAAAGAAAAATGTAAAATGTTATTCTAATTTTTTTTTGGCCTGGGATACATATAGTTATTTGCATAAACATATGCTAACATTTTTATTGATTTTTAGAGAGAGAGAGGAAGGGAGAAGGATGGAGAGATAGAAACATCAATGAGAAATACACATGATCAGCTGCCTCCTACACATCCCCTACTAGGGATCATGCCCGAAACCCAGGCATGTGCCCTGACCAGGACATGCCAGCAACCTCTCAGTACATGGGGTGATGTTTAACCAACTGAGGCACATTGGCCAGGTCTATATTTTCTATATAAATATAAACCCATCCTGGCTTGTTCAGCTCAATGGATAGAGTGCAGGCCAGGGGACTGAAGGGTCCCGGATTCGATTCCGATCAAGGACACATGCCCCACTTTCGGGCTCGAACTCCAGTGGGGGGCGTGCAGGAGAAAGCCAATCAGTGATTCTCTCTCATCATTGATGTTTCTAACTCTCCCTCTCCCTTCCTCTCTGAAATCAATAAAAATACATTTTAAAATACAAAAAATTAAACATAAACCCATACATCCACTTGTCTTACGCTCACCTTTGGAAGTTCTACTAGCACATGAACATGAACATGAACATGAACATGTCATTTTTCTTAAAACAAATCTATAGGTGATTCTGATGTATAGCCAAGGTATTACTCATAGACAAGAGTTTAAAACCAGGGAGTTTTATATATAGTATAGTAAAAAAAAAAAAAGCTTTGAAACAAGGCAGATCAGGTTTCTAATACAAGTTTCTCTTCTATTACTAGCTATGTAGCCAAATGCAAACTACTCGATCCCTATAGGCCTCAGTTGCTTCAGTTTCCTCTTCTATAAAATGGGCACAGTGCCCTATATTGTAAATGTGAGAATCAAATTACAAAAGAGAGTAAAAGCAACCTGCATATATCCCATCATTCAAATATTATGCCCCTTTGTCTTTCCATCCTCATCGTTTACTAACCCTAAGGCCTTAGACAAATTATCCTCTTGAGTCTTGATTACTTTATCCTTAAAATGAAAATAATGCAACATGACAAACTTGTACTCTGTAGATCAAATAAAATGGTATAATTTTATTTGCAGAAGTATAAATAGTTTAACTATATAAATACAGATAAGGATTTCTGCTATCAACTCAAAATAAAAGGACACATTAGAAAACTAGAATATGTAAGAAAATTATAAAAGAAGCTAGAAAATATGAGCATCAGCAGAAACTGTCAAGACTGAAGGGTATGATCAGAAGGCAAATCAAGATCATAACATCAATTCAACCAGAGATTAATGTTTACTGTGAAAAATATATCATCCCAGTATTCCTTCAAAATGTCTGTATTTATCCCCTAACCGGTTTAGCTCAGTGGATAGAGCGTTGACCTGCGGACTGAAGGGTCCCAGGTTCGATTCCGGTCAAGCGCATGTTACCTTGGTTGCAGGCACATCCCCAGTAGGGGGTGTGCAAGAGGCAGCTGATCGATGTTTCTCTCTAATCGATGTTTCTAACTCTCTATCCTTCTCCCTTCCTCTCTGTAAAAAATCAATAAAATATATTTTTAAAAATGTCTGTATTTAATAAAAGGTGCAGTCTATATCATCAGAAAAGCAGGCATATTCTGAAAGGACCCAGATACCTGCCTAAATGGAGGGAGGAGGGAAAGTTGTGTTGGAGCTTTATAAACTAAGCACCCTCATACAGAGATCAAAGGCTCTTTTTAAAAAAAAAAATAATTTTTTTTTTAAATTTCAGAGAGGAAGGGAGAGGAAGGGAGAGACAGAACATCAATGATGAGAGAGAATCATCAGTCAGCTGCCTCCTCCATGCCCCCACTAGGGATCAAGCCTGAAACTCAACCCAACCCATGTGCCCACACCAGGAATCAAAACACGACCTCCTGGTTCATAGGTGGGTGTTCAACCACTGAGCAACACTGGCCAAGTTAAATAGCCCTTTTTTAAAAAATGTTAAACTTTTACATAAACAGAGCAGCTTGACAAAAAAGATTCTGTGCAATTGTTCTCAATACTAAAGATATGACTAACTGCCAAATGAACTAAATTTTATAATAAATAAAACAAGAAATATAAACTTGCTTTAGTCTCTTTGCTTATCAATATTCTATAATTTCAAGTCTGATTCCTGATAACATACCAGAGACTGTCAAGCTATGGCATACCCATGGCATGTTTTTGAATGGCCTAAGAGCTAAAAATAAAACATAAAGAGGAGCATAAGAGGGGGAAGATTAAGAAAGAAAAATGAAGAGAAAAATGAATTAATAACAGAGACTGTATGTGGCCTACAAAGCCTAAAATATTTTTTCACAGAAAGCATATGCCAAACCCTAAAGCATACCATCTTGCTGTCTTCTACTTTTGAACCTTGGGTTATACATCATCATTATCAAAGCCTTTATCAATCCAATTAAATTCTAAATTCCATTCTAAATTAAATAAAAATCCATATCTAGAAAAACACATACCACCTTACACCTTATTAGAATATCATACTACTATTTTGGCATCTATCCTTATGAAGTTCAGTTCAAAAGCTAATCATTCACAAGGCACCCTCCAGGAGAAGTTAGGACTATAAAGGTGACTAGGACACTGTCCCTACCCCCCAAGAAACTTATAGTTAAAGTGAAGGAGTAAACAGTTAATTTTTCTAATACAGGGCAACAGACATGCACTGGATGCTCACTGTGAACAAAATGGGGACACTTATGACAACCTTAAAAGTTCTGAAAGGGTCCTGACTAATTTGGCTCAGTGGATAGAGTGTTGGCCTGCGGACTCAAGGTTCGATTCCACTCAAGGGCATATACCTTGGTTGGGGGTACATACCAGTGGGGAGTGTGCAGAAGGCAGCTGATTGGTGTTTCTCTCTCATCGATGTTTCTAACTCTCTATCCCTCTCCGTTCTTCTCTGTAAAAAATCAACATATTTTTTTTAAAAAAGTTCTGAAAGGTTTCTTAGAAGAGATGCACTCAACCTAGAAGGATGAATAAAAGGGGGGAAAAAAAGCATGAGCAAAGGTATGAAACTGCAAGATATCTGTAGAAACTATATATATGCTGCATAGTATTACCAGTAATGGGAGATCAGGCAGAAGGAGTACATAGAGACAGGTCATAGCAGACCTAATATGTCATGCCAAGGAACTTAAGATTTCAAAGCCAATGAAGGAATTTAAGGAGGGGAATGACACAGACATTTATACATGGTTGGGTAGAGATGTTCTAGCTGCTATGCAGACTACGGATCTACTATATGGGTGATAGAGAAACCAGTTAGGAGGCTAGTATACATGTCCAGGTGAGGTTGGAATCTGAACTAAGTTGGTGATAAAAGGAAAGGAGAGATGAATTGCAGAAATATTTACATGGATTTATTTTCGACTATGAGAGATAAGGGAGAAGAGAAGACTAATAGCACAGATTCACATCTTGAATGACTGGATGAATGGTAGTACCTTTAACTTAGGACAAATCTACAGAAAGAAATGATTCTTACTTTCTGTGTGGGAGGGGGTACAAAATGGGAGACGTCAGAATAAGTAGATGGGGAAAATGAGTTCTCTTTTGCACTTACTGAATTTGAGAATCATTGAAATAGATGCATATGGAGGCCAGTAGCTAGTGAAATATGCAAGTCTGGACTTCAGGAGATAGCTCTGAGCTGGAGACAGAAATTTGAGAGTCATCAGTATATAGGTAGCAGAAAAAGCAAATAGAGTGCGCAAGACTACTGAAAGAAAGAATCTTAAAAAGTCCAATGAGTGAAGAAATATCAACATTAACTGCGAAAGCAGAATTAATAAAGATCTCTTCTTAAATTTCTGCTTCAAAAATCTCTTCCTGCTAAACAACCAACTGAAAAGGGCAAAAAGCATGAAATATGTTCATTAATACCTTTCATCTAATAGACGAAGTAAAGATTAAGGAATTCAGTAGAGATCAGGCTTTCCAGGTGCAAGGCACAACGTATGCAAAGAATAAAAGCATGACAGCACAGCATATTTAGATATTTGCTTATTTGGTTTTTACAGTAGGTGTACATGCTAGAAGGCCTTTAAAAACAGGTACAAACCAAAGCCAACAAACACACTGGAAGGGAACAATCAAGGAAGACTGTTGTTGAAAATCTGAACCATTCTTAACCTCTCCTTCCCTGGCACATCCACATACCCTTCAGATCTCTCAACTCAAGCATTATCTCCTTCAAACATCTCTCTTTCCTGCTCCCCTAAACAGATCAGGTCATGCCAATCTCATTCTCCCCATGCCTCTTGTCCACATTCCCACTGCAGCATACATCACACTATCCTATAATTATCTGTGACATGTCTTATCTCCCCACTAGATTGACTATAAACTATAAGCTCCTTAAGAGCAGGGAATTTTAATTTTTGTATCCCATATTCCCAGCACTCCCTTACAATTAATTATCTAATAATCACTCAATAGATATTTGTTGAGTAGATGTCTTAGATATATCTGTCACATCTAAGACTACCTAGCTCCTTAGCCTTGGACTGCACTGCAGTTATGGATTTATGGTCTTTGTTTTGTTTTGCTTATGATAATATTAAAATAAAATTATAATTCAAATATTAAAGTGAGCGAGGGGAGATGTATCCCAGGAAAAAATACTAACAAAACAAAAAAAAAATCCTGAAGGAAAAATTAGCCCTAAACAATTTGTAAGTAAAATAATAATTATAATTACCAAATTAAGTACAATGTACGTGCCAATGTTCCAGGTTCTTTGTTCTTGACTCTTTAATCCACACAACAGCCCAAAAATGGAACATTATCTCCCTTCTACATATGCACAAATATTTTATCTCACTTTACTCTGTAAAAAGGTACAGGTAAAAAAAAAAAACTAACAAGGAAATGACTATATGTGTTTAAATACTGCATTCTCCACTTCAATAGCTTCATTTTGAGCTAGTCAATACAATTAATGTGGAAACAAGTCCCATAAATTCTTTAGGAGAAAGTCCTTTAGCATCTTCTCCATCCCACTATATCCAACAACCTTCAAGTTTCAAGGGAGAAACTGTGAACTGACCATGGACTCCCTCCTCCACTGGCAAAACCCTTCAGAAAGGCAATAAACCAAATATGGCAGCTTCTTACCTTTGTGTAGGGTGCCCTTTTCATTTGTTTTGTAAAGTAGGAGGGAGGAAAAACCCAACTTCTATTTATATAGTTCTTTACAGTTTAAGACGTATTTTCACATTTATCTAACCCGAGCCTGATTTTACAGATAAGTAAACTGAAGCTCCAACAGATAATGAATTTGGATTTCAAATCTCGTAGACAAAAAAAATTCTTGGTATTTAGGTTGCCAAACTTCTGATATATATACTATGTATCTTATTCATGGTACTCTGTATAGTAGATAACAGACCCTCCTGCACAATCAGGCAATAAGCAATGTACCAGACTATTTTTCTGCAAAAAGATTCACAAAAATTCTGACCAAAAGACTTATGAAAACATGATGTGAAATTCTAAACTGGTATAACAAAGAATTAGTCTCTAGCAAATAAAGAACTCCTGCCAATGAGAAGAACCCTGCTCTTTTATAGCTCACAAAGGCTGCTACTACTCCCTCCAATTCCTATTTCCAAGTATGATTGATCCATACCTGGATAACCTAATCATCCATAAATGCAAACTGGCTTCCTCTTGCCATCTGGATTAAGAACTATTGCTGGGTAATGGGATTACAGACAATAATTTTGCTCCCTTTTACTTTTTTGTAATTTCCAATTTCTACCATGAGCATATGTTATTTTAATAATGGAAGAAATAAAGTTCTTTTAAAGTTAAAAAAATAATAAAAATAAAGCAAGTCACAAAAGAATACTTACACTATAATTCTATTTACATTCAAAGGCTAAGGTAAAAAAAATATTTTTATGACATGTATTTGTTTGGTAAAACTATAAAGAAAAGCAGGGAATCATTTACACAAAATTCAGGAAACTAGTTACTTTCTGAGGGAGAAGAGAAAGGGAGACGCCATCAGGCAGGGAATTATAGGTACTAGGAATCTCCCTTTTGTTAAGCTGGTAACAAAAAACAGGCCTTCAATTTATCATTTGTTAAGTTGAAGATGTGTGTTATATGCACTTTTATACATAATGGCTTGTTTCACAATATAAAAACGAAAACTAAGCAGGGCTGAAGAATCAGAATTTGGGGAATGTAACCCAGACTCTTCCACTTGCTGGCTATAACCTTAAGCAAGTCATTTAACCTCTCAGAGGAGTTTTTTCTCCTTATTTTACACATGAAGAAGCTAACAGCTACCATATGTTTAGCACTTTACTGTTTCAAGTTCCTCGACTACAGTACAAACATGCAAATATGCAGGTGAACTATGAATGAAATGATAATACCAAGTAATACCTCCTTAATAAATAGAACATAATACTAAGAACTCAATGTGAGGGCATAAAAGGCTATTCACATTCTAGTCTTCCTATCTAATAATGGCAACTACTAATATTTTTTAATGTGTATTATATAACAAACTGTGTTAAATGCTTTCCATAGATTATTCTGTTCAATCGTCAAAAAAAGAACTTTATGAGATTAGGTCTCTCATGCCTACTTTACAGATGAGACCATTGTGCCCAAGGTCATACAACTAATAAATGGTAGATAGACCTCAGAATCCACACTCTTAACGACCACATTAGTTTTGCCTCACTTCTCCCGCTATATTTAAATCCTCTGTCTCTCCCACTACACTAAAAGCTGTTTTTGTTCCTTTTAATTTCCCATGGCACTTAGCAGCCAATAAGTAAATAAATATTGAGCAAATGTTTCATATATACACCGTGTTTTCAGGACATAAAGTTATTTCTGGACATGAACTGATTTGTTCCCCTTGACAGCTTTGTGAAGTATGAAAGTTTCTTTAAAAAACAATTTTAAGCATATTTGAGTGTACAATTCAGTAGAAATAAGTATATTCACAATGTTGTCTAACCTTTACCACTAAGTATGAAAGTTGAATGACTACTGAAAACACTCAGCTATGAAATTCTAGAATGGGGATTTGAACCCAGGACTCTTAACCCCTAAATTTACAGGCTACTCATTCTTCCAAGGTACCTGTCTATTAATACCTCCTTCTGCTCTCCCCTTCCCACCACAATACTGGAAGAACCAAATGAGGTCAAGAGCCCTGGCCAGTGTTATCAACAGTAAGAGCACTGGTCTGTGCACTCAAGGGTCTTGTGTGGGAGGCAACCAGTCCAGTCCATGTGTCTCTCTTTTTCTCTCTCCTCTCCTTACTTCCCATCCACTCTCTCTGAAAAGCAGTGGGGGGGGGGGGGGGGAATATCCTCAGGTGAAGGTGAACAAAATAAGGTAAAGATACTAAAACACTTTACATACATTTCTATAGCACAGGTGACCACAGATGGGGGAAGGGGATGGTAACCCAGCAAGGTATTTCTCGCAGGTGATTACTTTTCATTTAGAGCTTTCAAAAGCTAGGGTTTTATCAATATCCCACGTCTACATCAAGCTCACAGATCCACAAAAGCAATGTCAGCATTCCAAAGTGAACTTATGAGGAGAAAAGATTGCAACTCTCATCAAATGAACAGGTAATTGCTCAAACCTGATTTTTATTGTAATAAAGCTTCCTCATTAAAAAACAACCAAAACACTTTCATTCTAAGGATTAAATCTAACCTTCCATCACTTTACCTATCATGGAACTAAAAAAAAAGAAAAGCTTTCTAAATATTGGGTATTTTAATATGTTCAACTGTGAAAGGCAAGGAAAATGATTTGCTTGTGAGCCTAACTCTGAGGCTTAAACAAAAAAAAAAAAAATGATTTTGATTTGTTGGTGCCAATTTTAGTCTTTTTACATCCCTCCCACTTTTTTTCTCAGTTTGAACTCTAAAATCAACAGCCACTTCTTTAAACATATCATAGTTGATGCAATGAAGCCCAGAAAACTGTTTCCCTAAAGATGTTTCTTTCATGCACAACCCTCTCTACTTCCCAGCATCACCATTCTGCCATGAAAATAAACATATTATTAAAGCTTTAAATAAAATTGGAGATATTGTTTCTGTAGTTAGTGTAATGTGTCTACATCAATGCCATCCCCTAAAAAAATAAAATAAAATTCTACATGATTTATCCATACCTGATAGAATTCTTACCACCTGAATTCCTTCAGAAGAAAATTCAATCTATAGAAATATAGTCAAATTATTATAAATCTTATCAAGTAATGACAGAAGAGAATCAAATGAAAAACTCCATTAATACCGAACCATCTTACCAATGAATATTTATGACATTTCCATATTTTCTGTCCTCTCTGTTTACATAACGCAGTGGTGCCAAGATTCATCTCAGGATTATTAGCCTGCAATACAATCATGGGCCTAATTGCCTTGCAAACCAGGACACCAATAAATGGAGTCTTCAAGCAATCAATTTTAAGAAGAAGAAAAGGCCTAAGCTCTTTCTGCATACATGCATGCTCCCTGACTGGGAAATCAATTCAGCCTCATATTTTTCAATCTCATTCACCAGTTCTCAAGCAAAGAATGCTACCTCAAGCCCATCAAATCTATTTAATTCCAAATTCCAGGACTAATTTTTAATGCACCATGGGGGAGGGCGGAAAGGAGACATCTTATAGAAAGATACCCGTCACATTCCATCTTTATCTTCTCCACCTTTTATTTGGGATTCGGTTTTTTCTAACCGTCTTGTTATATGAGCACAGATATACCTCCTTTTACTTCCCTTTGCTTTATTGCCATTCACAGGTGTTGCAGTTTTTACAAATTTAAGGCAAGACCTTGCACCAGCAATAAGACTACAACTCGCTTGATTGCAATTCTCATTAATTACAGAGGTCTGGATCCAAACTGCACTATCTCCAAGGTGTATGCCTCTATTAGGACACACTCTCGCCTTCTTAATTCTACCTTAACTGAAGCCCCTCTCAACTTCACCCTTGGGGCTGATTTACTTCCAAATATGATACCAACATAAACGAAAAAATAAAATAAAAAGATTAAACTAACAGCTTAAGACGTCTTGCAGGAAAGAGAATCTTTAATGTACCTTCTCTCTCCCCTACCAAGTCCTCTCTGATGACTGTCCCTCTGCAAACCGCAGCCTCCAAAGCCGTCCATTTAAGTCCAACCGTTAACCCTCGTCTGTCGCTTGGAGGACATCCGAATCCTTCCTTTCCATCCAAGCCACCTCCTTCCGGCACCATTCGCTGCCCCTCTCCCTCGGCTCTGCCCCATCCACACTACCTCCACGTCTCCGCTCCTTCAGGAACCCCTCGGCCACCGCACCATCAGCCACCTCTGCTGTCCCACCAGGCCATCTCAGACACCCTCCCTCTGCCACCTTGGCCAGGGGACATTTTCCTCAAGGTACCATCCCCCAACCTCGCGCACCACCTGCCCCTATTCTTTCAGGGAGTCCAGCTCAGCAGCGAATGCGGTGCCCTCTGCCTCGACCCTGCACTCAAAGAGCCACCACCAATGCCCCTTCCGGTGGTTCTGAGCTCACCCCAAATCCCACCCCACCGTGCCCCCTCCCGGTGTCAATCCTGGTCCGCCCATTTGGGGCCCAATTTCGAACGCACCCCCCCGCCAGCTCACCGCCGCACTCCCCTCACTGCAAGTCCCATCCCCGCCAGCTCCTACTCCAACCTCCATAAACATTCCCCAGGAAAACCCCAAATGCTACCTCCTCTGCTCTCCTGACCCACGCTCTCCATTAAGTCTCCACAAATTCCATCACCCCTAGATGGCAAACGCCGACTTCACGCCCAGGTCCCAACCCATGCCAAGCCCCTCACCCCAGCTCCCACCGCGCCAGCGCCGGCCCTAGGTCCACCCCAAATGCCACCCGCCCGCATTCACACCCGCCGGGTCCAGCCAGCCCTGCAGCCCACTCTCTTGAAATGACCCCCCCACCCCGCGCTCCAGCGCGGATCCAAACTGTCAGCGACTCGGATCCCAATCCGCCCCCTCCTCCGGTCCCCTCCCCCATGAAAAGGCACCCCACGCCGGTCTCATCATCCAGCTCGCCCAAATCCACCCCAAATTCCCCCCCAACCCCCCGCTCCGGTTTCGGGTCCAGTTATTCCCCACTCAAAGTCCTCTTCCCCTGTCGCCCCCCCCCCCACAAAAAAATTAAAAAATAAAAAAACCTGCGTGGGTCCCACCCTCACCCCACCCCCGGCCCCAGCCCGCGCCCGGACAAGTCTCCCCGCCGGCCCGCCGTTCCATCACGACCTCAGCCCCTTCCCCCAGCCCGCGCTCCGCAGCCCCCGCTCCCATTCTCCCAGCACCACCGGCCCAGGCTCCGGGCGAGCGGACCGGGGAGGGGGGTTTCCTCACCGGCGAGCCGCTGCAGGCGAAAACGGCGGCGGCGGGGGCTGAGGCGACGATGCCCTTGTCTTCTCCGGAGGCTACGGAGGCGACGCTCTCGCTCCCTCGCCTGTGTCCAGTAAGGTGGCGGATGGCGCGCAGGGACCGGGAGCCTCCTCCTCCTCAGCGACTCGGCTCTGAATCCTCTGCAGTAGCTGCCGAGAAGCCCGACGGGTGGGGGAGGGGACGCTCCGCTGCGGGCGAGGGAGGAGGAGGCGAAGTGGGAGAGCCGGGACCTACGAGAAGGGCGGGGAAGGAGGAGCCGGCGCTGCGCCGCCACACGTCCCACAGCCTCGGCGAGAGCGGGGACCACAACTCCCGGCATGCCTCGCGCCGGCCCGCGCGCGGCCTGCGCCGGCCGCCCCGCGCCCCGGGCCGAGGGGCCGCGCCCTCCGGGGTCCTGGACAATGGGATGAAGCCCACCGGCGGCGGCGGCTCTTGTAGACTCAGAGGCCACATGCGCGAGTATTTGGGGCGCCCCGCGGCCCATCCCCAGGGGGCGATGTTCTCAGTATCTCCAACTTCTGTAGGCGCGCGCGCACGCACGCACGCACGCGCACGCGCCGCCGCCTTGCCCGCCGGACTACATCTTCCAGCATGCGCCACAGTCTCCAGCCTTCCTTCTCTGGTCCCTGCGAAATGCTGGCAAACGCAGTTCACAGCCCTGCGTCCATGTTAAGAAAAAGAAGGGAAGGATTGGAAAAAGGAAAGGAATGCGCCGGCCGGCCGAGGACAGGCCTCAGTGGGTGAGGGCGCCGGGGAGGCTGCGCCCTTCGCCGTCCCCGCGGCCACTGTCTCACGGGACCCGGGCGGCAGCTTCCTCCCGGCCTCCCTGGAACCGAAGGACGAAACTTGAGTCCGCATGTAAAAAAGGACGTGATTCCTGCCCCGGCTCTATGACTTGTTTAAATTTACCTTAAAAAGGCCATCGGACAATTTGGAAAACAAGGAATGCGAGAGGTTGTTAGAGGAGATTGTCGATGCAAAATTTAAAAAATAAAAAGATTGTCGATGATAGGGGGAAAATGCACATGTTCATCAACGGGGGCTGATGGAGTGGTATAGACAATGCAGTGCTAAGCAGCCATTTAAAATCATGATTCAGATCTATGTGTTGGCATGAGAAGCTATTCACATTTTATTCTCGGGGTTGGGGGGGAGGGATGGATTACACAACAGCATGTTTAGAATGGTCCAACTTACAGGAAGTTTGAGACAATATTCTGTAATCAAAGATTTCAAGAAAGGTTCCCCAAAATATCAGTGATTATCTCGGAGGAAAGGGTGTCAGATTTTAAGTAATTTTAATTTTCATATTGCCTGAATGTGGAAAAGGAATGCCATTTTTTAAGCTATAAGACTTTTCAAAAATATGATTTCCATACACAACAACCATATCTTTGCTGCCTAAAAGCTTTTCGTGGTTTCCTATTGCCCTCAGTGGTGCTCCAGGACAAGGTCTGTCTGGTTTTTCTGGGAGCTCAACACTACTATTAAAACAGGTAATGGGGTTCACTTAAAATCATAAAAGAACATTACATTAGTCGGGAGGATTTCCTCAATTTTCATTATCTCTTCTCAAAAGTTTTTCTTCTTCTGGTCTTTCTGAACCCTTATCTCCTACTGAATCTTAAAGCTCAGGACAAAATCCTGCCTTCCCTAGAACATGTTTTAGACACACTGATTTTCCTTAGATCTGAATTCTTACAGCAGTGGTTTCTCACCTGTGGACCAGAGACCACTGTGGGGAGAGGGAGTGAGGCTGGAGGAACTGTTATTGTAAAGGCTCTACAAAGCTCTCCTTAAACAAAGTATACTCTGTAGACTGAATAAATGTCTTACTCTTAAAACACTTTTTTTCACCCTAACCTGTTTGGCTCAGTGGATAGAGTGTCAGCCTGTGGACTCAAGGGTCCCAGGTTCAATTCCAGTCAAGGGCATGTACCTTGCTTGCAGGCACATCCCCAGTGGGAAGTGTGCGGGAGGCAGCTGATCGATGTTTCTCTCTCATCAATGTTTCTAGCTCTCTATCCCTCTCTCTTCCTCTCTGTGAAAAATCAATAAAATATATATTTTTTAAAAAAAATAAAAAATAAAAATAAATTTAAAAAAAAAACACACTTTTTTTCTTTCTCTGTCCAGTTCTCCTAGAATATAAAATGTGGTGTCAGATAATCTCTGATTTTGCATAAATCTTGTCAATTACAGTATTTTAGATTTCAGGTCATTATTCTGCAGTGTTGTACCAGAAATACCAGAACATTTGAGCTCCAGTAGCCAGCCCACAGGAGAACGGCAGGCCTACGAGAGAAAGCCCATATTGCCTAGGTCAGAGTTTAACAGTCCTGACAGCCAATCCATCAGCTTCACCCCACCTAAATCTAGTTACACCCCTGTCCTTTAGGAATCACTTTCCCCAAATATATCAGGCGCTGTCTTTTTTCAAACTTCGTACCTCATTTTTCATCTTATTCTCCCAGCCTTAAAATTCCCCCTTCACCTCCAAAAAACATCCTATTCTACGGTTCCCTTAGAATAGTAAGGAAAATGCCTGGGACGTGTTGACTAGGTCCTTTCCCCCCTCTGAATTGCTTTGCCATCCTCTTCTAAACCCTTTAACGCCTCCTTTTCCCTACGTCTCCAAATGGCAGAAAGTAGGGGCTGGGTGATGAAAATTAGAAGGAATCTGCTCTGTCCTGTGAGTGAAGGATTGAGTTAGGCAAATCAGTATGCGGAAGCTTACTGGACTAGGAGTCTGGGAATCTGATCCTGAATTAGACTTTGCCATGAGCGTGCTGGGTGACCTTTAGTAAATCCTTTTCTGAACTCCAGTGTTTATATCTATAAATGGGAAGAATAATTCCTACCCTGTCACCTCATAAGATTATTAGAAGAATCCAATAAAACAATATGTATGAAAGTATATTGAATATTGTAAAGTGCCATTTATAGTCCAAACCCTTCATCTAATTTGAGAATTATCTCTCCAAATCCCTGCCAAGTCTTGGCATATATATACTCTTTACTCAGAATTATTATTAATGAATTTATTAAAGTATTTAAAGAATTAACTCTATGAAGCCAATTTAATGCCTTGATAAATTTTCTACATAAGCACATGTTAGGGTCGCCGAAGGAGGAATGCACAAGGCCAGAGTGGTGAGGGATTATGAATTTATTAGGTCATCTGGATACCAGATGGGCTTAGCCCCAAAATGGCACCAACATCCAAAGACAGGAGTCAGAAGTTTTTAAAGGACTCTACTCGGGCTTTTTCTGGGCGGAGAATTCTCTGTGCAGGTCCAGATCCTGGGAGGTCCGCAGGGGAGAGATAATGGTCTTAGCATGTGGGATGTGGTCTTACTAAGTGGAATGTGGTCTAAGCAAAAGGGGATGTCCGTTGTGAAGTGGCCTAAGGTCATTTCCCAGGGGAGGGGTATCAATTCAATTATTTGATCAAACTTAAACAATTTCTAACTTTTCTAGATTTTTATGTATTTTTTTATATTTTTATTGATTTCAAAGAGGAAGGGAGAGAGAAAAATACCTATAATAATAAAAGCATAATATGCTAATTAGACCGGATGTCCTTCAGACAAAGCTGGGGATGCAAGGGGTGGGGGCAGTCAGGCAGAGTTGGCTACAGCGGTGGGGAGAGCCCCCCCCCCCCCTCCACCTCAGCCCCTTGCACAAAGTTCATGCATTGGGCCTCTGGTCTATGATAAGAAAGAATCATGGATTGGTTGCCTCCTGCACATCCCACACTGGGGGTCAAACCTGCAACTGAGTATATGCCCTGACCAGGAATCAAACCATGACCTCCTGGTTCATAGGTTGATGCTCAACCACTAATCCATGTCAGCTGGACTAGATTTTTCTATATTGAATTTTCATCAAAATATATGCTTTTCTCTTACTTTTATAAGAAAGATTTGATTAACCAAATAGCTACCTTTGTCAGTTTTTACTGATTATCACTTCAGCCATTATGAAATTTCTAGTCATTATTCCACCATCTCCGCCTTTTCCTGAGAGCAATTTGAACTGTTGTCAGTTTTATTTTGTGTTGATTATTTCTACAAGTGGAATTCTCCCAGGGGTCAACTTTGCAATGTTCAGTGCCATCAACAACGATGGGATTATTCAGTTTGCTTTTCCATCCATAATAAATTTTTGCCACGTGTAGTTTTAGCCATTGTCAGTATTATTTTGTGTTGATGATTTCTACCACATCCAATTTTTTTTCTGCAACCCAACTGAAACAAACTCTGGGGCAAAGTGACAGTGTCAAAACACTAACCTCTGCCTGTTATTATCTGATTAACGAGGACTGTGAGATAGTTTTATCGCAGCTATGTTAATGAGCTGGCTTTGAATGCTCTCTCTCAAAGCATCTCTTTAGGAGCCTTGGCACAAGTGTGGGCTGGCGTATTACTTTAAGAATTGCAGGAAAATGGACAACAGAGACCATGTTAGGAGAACCGATCTTTAATGAGCCAGGTGCTGTGCTGGTGTCTAAGATCCATTATCTCATTTAACTCTTCAGCCTAAACGTTCTTCACATGACCCTTTTATAGTAGAGGAAATTGAGACCCAGAGAGAGGAAAGGATTGGCCAAGTTAGGATCAGAAACCAGACCCCGGTTTAATTCTCAGTGCAATTTGAATAATTCTAAGTTCCAAAGATACCTAATTTAATTTTTAAACTTTTGCTATAATCTTGTTGGAAAAATTAATTATAATATTTAAGTTTAGCTAACCTATGAAATAAAAGAAGTACTTGCATGTAAACAAAGCATTCTCAGAGAGCTTTCTGTAACAGCAAATGAGACAAAGAGTGTGAAATGTTTTGTAAATGGCCCAACACTGGTCAAATGGACATTACTGCCAATTGTGATGAAGGCTGTTAACTAAACCTGCTATGCTAGCTTGACAGGAGTGCTGGAAAACTAGTAACACACCACTAGCATTTGATAGATGGATATCCAAAGCCCAGCCTAATATTTAATTTTAATAACCAACATTCAAGGGAGAAGATTACATCATGTCTATCCTTTAAGACCTAAATCAGTCACCAGGGAGCCTCTCCGGACCCCTGCTTAGGTTAGGAGCCCACTTAGCTCCCACTGCCTGCTCACACTATCCCGTAAATTGTCTATGCACTGCCCTCAAAGACAAGGATAAAGGTGATTTGGTTCATCTCTGTGGCCAGTGCTCAGTTCAGCCCCGGGATTCTCACGTGTAAGGTTTTAGTAAATGGAGATTGAATTAATGAATCAATTAACATGACAAGTATACAGACTACATATACTTGTCAATTACATTCCTTGTCAGTTAAAATGACAAGGAAAATGCCACAATAAATCTGAAAAAAATTTAAGTCACTTGGGAAAACAAACATTAAGTAAAGAGCAAAAGTAAATCACAAACAAATCTGCATGAACTGATTATAGCTACCTGAGCTCCCATACAGTAGCAGCAGGAAAGAGCCTTATGTCCTAGGTTCAAATCCTATCTCAGTCGGAATTGGGTGTCCTCAGTCATATCAGTTCTTCTCCTGTACCTGTTCCCTTATCCATAACTGACTGACCTTGCCAAACTCCCAAGGCAGATTTTCGAAAGAGTTCATTAGGGTATCAGATGCTTTTCGTGCTATAAGAACTAACAGACATGAAGGTTGTTACTAACAAAGGTCAGAAGACAATAGAGAAGTTTGCTGTTAGGCAGATCCTTTGTATACATTATGCTGCTCAAGTTCATACCAAATATAGTGGGTTGAATTGTATCCCTCAGAAAGATACAGGCATACCTCATTTTATTGCCCTTCACTTTACTGTACTCCACAGATGTTGCAATTTTACAAATCGAAGGCAAGACCCTCCACCAGCAAAAAAATTACAACTAACTTTATTGTGGTGGCTATGCCTGTGTGTCCAAGTTCTAACATCTATACCTGTGAATGGGATCTTATTTGGAAGTAGAATCTTAGCAGTTAAGAATCTCAGGATGACATCAATCCTGGATTTAGGTGGGCCTTTATCCAATGAGGGGTGTCTTCATAAGAGAAGAAAGAGAAGGATTTGAGACAAAGAGACACCAGGGGGAAGGCCATGTGGGAAGAGAAAAGCAGAAAGTAATCATGTACCCCAAGCCAAAGAACATCAAAGATTGCCAGTGGTCTCTAGGAGCTCGGAGGGAGAAGTGGAGGGCTTCTCCCTCAGAGCCTCCAGAAGGAACCAATCTTGCCAATACCTTCATTTCAGATTTCTGGTCACCACAAATGGGAAAGAACAAATTACTATTGCATGAAGCCACCCAGTTTAGGGCAATTTGTTAAGGTAGCCCCAGGAAACTAATACAGCAATTAAGCTGGAAACCCAAGAAATTAAGTCATTAGCAAATATTTTAAGTCCTCCAAACAGATTCAAAGGAGCCTATCTCAGAAAATGTTTATCAGTTCCATTTCTTTTTCATCTCTAAGAGCAGCTCTGGAAAATTAGTGTTAACATCCATTGTCTTTAAATCTGTGCCTTTCCTCTTATAAACACTTATGGCATTCTTAGTTCTTACTCTGTCTCCTGGGATGGTTCATACTTCAAATCAGTGTGAAGAGCTTCAGTGTCATACAAACTACACAGACATGAGGAAGCCAGATCTGGATTCATATCCCAGTTCAGTCACTTAGAGGCTGCAACACTGGGGAAGTCGTTTCTCCTTATTTTACTGCCATGTCCTCAATTAGAAACATTCATTATAGGTTTGGGGCTTGGAAATGCGTGTGGCTTGTTCTCTGGAAGTGAAGAGGAATAGGATATGGTAGACAGAAGTACGTTGGTATCTACTAAGCATAAAAGGGAATTCCCCAAATATTTTTTTCTACATAATACCCCAGATCCTTTGCAAGGGAAGGATTCCAAATAATGACCAGGACGTAAGTTGAACTTAATTTGATTTAAATTCAATAAAATAATATGTCATTTCTTACTCCCCTAAATTTTCAGAGTAAGATTCATACCTACCCACTACATAATCAAAAGAAAAAATGAAACTGACAAACAGCTAAATTGTACACAATGAAATTACTTATTGACTAAAAATTGATGGAAAAATAAAACAAATCTTTTAGATAAAATGTAGATTCATAAAATTTGTCCCAGGAAAAGTGGACTTGATAGGACATAGAAATAATAACCAGAAAAGATAACTTATAATGACAGAAGCTTTAATTATTAAACTGTGACATGGATTTTTATAATTGACTGATAATTCAAATCATCTTAATAAAATTTATACAAAAGGTTATTTTTCAGGTGAAAATAATTATAGCTCAATTGTAAGTGAAAATGGATAAGCTGGAAATAGATTTAACTGGCTATGTAGAAAGTCAAAGTTATTGAACTGATTCAATGGCATTTGTTCTGGGAAATATTTTCTCAGGGCAGTGAAAAGTAATCAATCTGATATAATTCCATCTAAAAATCTGTATTCACAAGACAAAATCATCGTTAGGGTAAATCAGGACACCAAATATCCTGACTTCTCTGCTGAAGCTTCTAGAGAGAAAATAGAAATGGAAGCAGGCCACATCATTGCTGATCTACATTTTACCAATAATATTTCTCTGATTCTTCCATCAATTTTTCATCAATAAAAAATTTCACTGTGCCCTGACTGGTTTGGCTCAGTAAATAGGGCGTCGGCCTGCGGAGTGAAGGGTCCCAGGTTCAATTCCGGTCAAGGGCATATACCTTGGTTGCAGGCACATCCCCAGTAGTGGGTGTGCAGGAGGCAGCTGATCGATGTTTCTCTCTCATTGATGTTTCTAACTCTCTATCCTTCTCCCTTCCTCTCTGTAAAAAATCAATAAAATATATATTTTTTTAAAATTTCACTGTGTGCAATTTTACTGCCATAGTTTTATTTTTTCTGTTGATTATGTAATGGTCAGTGTCCATGTAGTGAAGGCCCCTGCCTTGGGGCCTCACTACTTAACATTCTCTTTGTCCATCCATTGCTCCATCTGTCCACTCAGCAGTTAGCCACCAAACACCCACTCTGTATCAGGCCTTGGCAGAAGAATCAGGCCAAGCCTCTGTCCTCATATAATGGCACTTTTACTTCTTTTTTCTAATCTTACTTTTTTTCTTGTTATTTCACTGGTGAGGACCCCTAGTACAATCTTGAATAGAAGTGGTGATAATGAGAACCCTATTTTTATATTTCACCAGTAAAAAGTTACGCTGGACATGGGTTTTTTGTGGGGGGTTTTTGTTTGTTTGTTTTGTTTTGGGTTTTTTGTTTGTGCATGCTCTTTTTTGGATAAAGAAAGTTCCCTTCTATTTAGTTTGAAAAGGATTTTATCATAAATGGGCGGTGATTTTTATCAAATAATTTTTCTTTTTTTTAAATATATTTTATTGATTTTTTACAGAGAGGAAGGGAGAGGGATAGAGAGTTAGAAACATCGATGAGAGAGAAACATCGATCAGCTGCCTCCTGCACACCCCACATTGGGGAGGTGCCCACAACCAAGGTACAAGCCCCTGACTGGAATCGAACCTGGGACCTTTCAGTCTGCAGGCTGACACTCTATCCACTGAGCCAAACCAGTCAGGGCCAAATTATTTTTCTACATCTCTTGAGATGATCCTATGATTTTTTTAAAACTTTATTCTGTAAGTAAGGTAAATAATGTTGCTTAATTTTCAAATATCTGATCAAGCTTATATTTCTGGAATAAACACAACTTGGTTGTATAGTATTATACTATTTATAGTATAATACTTTGGATTTGGTTGGCTGATTTTTATTTTTTTTTAGAATTTTTGCATTTTTGGCCTATAATCATCCTTCCTTATAGTGTCCTTGTTAGGCTTTCGTATCTAGGAATTGATGATTACACAAAATAAGTTGAGAAGTAGTTCCACTTTTTTTATTCACTGGAAGCATCTGAACCTGGAGTTTTCTTTGTGAGGAAATTCTTTTTAATAAAAAATACCAATTTCTTTAATAGAAACAGGACTGCTCAGTTTTTCTATTTCTTTTTGTGTCAGTTTTAGTAGGCTGTGTTTCTCTAAAAATGTGTCCATTTCATCTTTTCATCTGAATTTTCAAGTTTGTTGGATTGTAATTATTCATAATATCCTTTCATTACCTTTTTGATGAATATTGGATCTGTAGTAATGGTTCTCTTCATTTCTGAAATGATACTGTGTCTCCCCTTTTTTAAATTCATCAAACTTGCCACAAGTTTATTTGTGGGAAGCTGGTCGGCCATGGCATACTCAGCCCCAGGGCGCCTTATGTGCCATGCCAGCACAGCCTGGTTCAGTGACCCTGAGTGGTGGTGGTTAAAGGATTAAGAAAAGACAGACATGAGAATGAAAGCTGGGTCTTGGTCGGTCGCTGCCCCTCTGATGAACAGCGCCAGTACCCAGAGTCATGTCTTTATTTTATAGCAAGATGCCAGGAGGCAAAGTAGGGGCGTGATCAAGATGTTTACAACAATCTCATTGGTTTCAACCCCACTCAGCTACATGCACCTGAACTATATCACTCAGGCACGTGGGGCCATGTTTTCGGACCACAGGTTCAAGCTTACAGCTACAGCTGTTGGCTAATTGTGCTGGGAAGGCTCTGCCCTCCAGCTGGGACTTGCACGTGGCAATAAGAGAAGTGTGCCCTCCCAATCAGTCCAAATCTTAAACCTGTCCAAAACACTGTAGCAGTGCCTTATATTATTAATGTTAGTAGCTTAATTGTTTTTTTGATCACTTTGTATCTTTGTTTTCTATTTTATTAACTTACTTATAAACCATCGCGCCATACTGCATGCAATAGGACACCCGCTGCTTCCATGGGAGCCGGGAGGGACCCGCACCAATTCTGCAGCGGGCGGGCCGCCGTCTCCTCTCCGGGCCTGTGCTCAGCCGCGGCGGCTGCGGGCCTACCCCCTGGTCTCTGAATCTGCTCTAGGCCTCACCTGAACACGCAACCTCCTCCTGTCCGGTCGGGATCCTGGCCTAATTTGTATATATATTCTATTGTTTTTTGTCCTTAACTTTATTTGGATTTAATTTCTAGATGTTTTTTCCTAACTCCTTGAGGTTGATATTTAGATCATTGAATTTCAGCCATTTTCCTTTCTAATGTATACATTTAAAGCCATAAATTTCACTTTAAGCATCACTTTAGCTGCATTCCACAAATTTTGACATATTTTATTTTTATTTTCATTTAATTAAAATATTTTCCAATGTCTATAGTCAGTGTTTTTTTATCTGAGAGGAAGGGAGGGAGAGAGAAGGAGAAATATCGATGTGTGAGAGAAACACACACACACACACACACACACACACACACCATTGCACCCTGACTGGGATCGAACCTGCAACCTTGACACATGACCTGACCAGGTATCCAACCACCACCTTCCTGTGTACAGGACAGCACTCCAACCAACTAAGCCATAGCAGCCAGGACTATTGTGTTGTTCTTGTTGTTTAAACCCATGGATTATTTAATAGTGTATTATTCAATTTCCAAAAAAATTAGGAATTTCTAGTTTTGTTTTTTATTATTAGTATAATCCCAATAGTGATTATTGAAATCTCTATATAATTTCAGTTCTTTGAAATTTTGTTAGACTTACATTTATACCCCAGAATATCAATAAATAGTCCCTATGTGCTGTCCTACTGAACTTCTGGAAGTTCCCAGATTTTGTTTTTCCCTACATGACCTTTTTGTCTAAACCATGTGTCACAAACTCAAATGCCTATATTTGGAAAGGACAGAGACAATATAAAATAAAAAGAAAGCTTTAGACTCCTAAACTTGAACAAACAGAAAATTGACTGAAAAACTACACAGCTACAGCAAACATTGGCTACCTTTCATGAAAAAGAAAGGATGACTCAGAGGCAGAAGCAATACTCACAGAGGAGTATTCCCAAGCAGGGGCTGAATCATGGAACTGCTTAATTTCAGAATCAATGTGTGCCCTGCTTGATTTCAGAATTGCTATGGACCAGTGACTCCTGTTTCCTCCCTCTGTGAGTAAGAGGGTTTAGAGTGGTTATCCTAGGCCCGCACTACCATGATATGTTGGGTGGGTCAGCCATTTGCAGATGTTTAGATAAATCACAACTATACTTGATGAGATTACTGAAGGAACTGTACCCCAGGAGGTTCATTTGCATCTAAACTTGGCTGAAATAATAAAATTCTGGATTTCAAGTTGGTGCTGTAATGAGATGAGACTTTTGAGGGACTTAGGGGTGAAGGAGAGTATTTTGACTTGGGGTCAAGAAGCAGATTATATTAGCCAGCCTTCAAGATGTCCTCCAATAATTTTTACCTCCTGATATTCACACCCCTGACAGAGCGTGACTTCTGAAATTAGGTTAAGAAAAATTTGTGGCTTCAGCCTTGCTCTCTCTTGGATCATTTGTTCTGGTGGAAGCCAGCTTCCATGTCATAAGAACAGATTCACATCATGAGGAACTGAGACCTCCTGCCAACAACCAAGCTTCCTGTCAAGTTCTGCAGATGACTGCAGCTCTGGCTGACATCGTGTCTGCAACCTCATAAGAACCTTAAGCCAGAATTCTTCATTATGCCATTTCCAAAGTCTTAACCACTGAAAATAGGTGAGATGATGTCTATTGTTTCAGGCCACTAGTTTTGAGATAACTTGTTATGCATAAGTAGATAATTTATACTCCCATTTGGACTGCTTACACTTGAACTGTTAAAGAAGATCTATAAAAAAAAAAACCCCACGAAGATCTATTTAAGTCATGTGAGATCATCATTATAGCAATTAAACTTACATCCTCAGTAATACAAAGCTGTTCCTCTTTCCTCTAAGACATAGACATTTGTAGTTTTTTTCTTTTCATTGCTAATCCTCACCTGAGAATTTTTTTTCCAAATGCTTTTCAGAGAGAGTGGAAGGGAGGGAGGGGTAGAGAGAGAAAGAGAGAGAGAGAAAAAGCCATTGATGTGAGAGAGTCACATCTACTGGTTGCCTCCCACACGCACCCTAACTGATGGCAAGGAGCAAACCTGGAACCCTTTGGTGTGGTGGGGATGGGTGGCTGATGCTCTAACCACTGAGAAACACTGCCAAGACAAGTGAGACATTTATTGAGCACCACAACATGCCCCGCCCCTTCACCTGGCTTTCTCCTGCTCATCCTCTGGGACTTATCTCTGCTATCTCCATCTCTGAGAAGCCTCCTATTTCTGTGGACAGAGAGCCCTTCCGTTTTCCTCTGCAGCAGCACTGATTACTATCTAATATAATAAAAGAGTAATATACATATTGAAATTGACCATTTCTACAGGACGCCTAAGCCACGTCCACCAGCCGATCAGAGCAGCTGTATGCAAATTAACCCAGCCAAGATGGAGGCCGGCAATCATGGAGCTGGAGTAAACAGGCAGCTTCTGTAGCACCAGGAGTAAACTGTCTGCCGGCCTGCTGGGCTTCTCCAGGCTCAGGCAACATATTTGCAACATTGTTTCAATTATAGAAGCCTCAGAGCTGAAGCAAACAGCAGGCTTCCATTGCACCAGCGATGGAAGAAACTGTCTGCCGAGGCCGCTACTAAGGCAACATTCTTTCAATTATAGAAGCCACAGAGCTGAAGCCAACAGGAGGCTTCATTCCCACCTAGGCCTCGGCTTAAAGGAATAGTGTATCAAAGATAAATAAACCCCAGAAATCTGCTTCCAGCCAGCCTGGGACATTGGGTCAATGGGAGCTATGGACAGCCTGAAAGCCTGAAAACAGCCCTCGGGCCTGTACCCAAGCTGGCCAAGTACCTCAGTAGGGACCCAAAACCTGAAGGAACTGTGGGCAGCCTCAAAACACCCCTCAGCTCCTCACCCAGGCTGCCCAGGCACCCCAGTAGGGACTCAAAACCTGAAGGGGCTGTGGGCAGCCAGAAAATGGCCCTCAGACCGTCACCCAGACTGGCCACATCCAATGGAGTAAGGGTCCACACTGAGGGGCTTCACCAGCCTGCAAACAGCCATTAGCCCCTCACCTAGGCTGGCCAGGTACCCTAGTAGGGACTCGAACTCTGAAGGGACTGTGGGCAGCCTGAAAACACCCCTCAGCTCCTCACCCAGGCTGCCCAGGCACCCCAGTAGGGACCCAAAACCTGAAGGGACTGTGAGCAGCCTGAAAACACCCCTCAGCTCCTCACCTAGGCTGCCCAGGCACCCCAGTAGGGACCCAAAACCTGAAGGGGCTGTGGGCAGCCGGAAAATGCCCCTCAACCCATCTCCCAGACTGGCCACACCCCAATGGGGTGAGGGTCCACACTGGGGGGCTTGGGCAGCCTGCAAACAGCTATCAGCCCCTCACCCAGGCTGACCAGGCACACCAGCAGGTGGACATCCCCAGAGGGGTCCCAGACTGCGAGAGGGCACAGGCCGGGCTGAGGGACCTCCTGAGTGCACACAAATTTTTGTGCACCGAGCCCCTAGTAAGCAATAACAGACTATGTCCACATCTGCCTTCTGTAACAGGTGATGAACTCCTTGAAGGCAGGACCCCAGACACAGAGCCAGGCATGGGATGTAGGGAGAGTCAGTGAGTGTTTACTGAAGATTGAATGAGTTAGTAAATGCTTGGGCCTTAGTGATTTTGGAGGGTCTCTATGAAAGAAACTCCTGTACCCATGGAGTCTTCAGGGATCTCTCAGGAGGATTCAAAGGACCCTTAGAGAACTACTTTGTTAGGCCCACAGTGAATTTAGAGGACAGACAACTCTCAGGGAGACTTTCATGATAGATTCAGAGATTCGTAGTTGCAAGCAACAAAAACATAACAGAAAATTCTGGCTGATTTCAGAGAAAGAATTTTTTTTTTTTTTTACATTTTTTAAAATTACATAAAGCTTTACAAAGATTAGTACATATATCTCTTTTTCCCCCTGCCCTTCCCCCTCAGAGAAAGAATTTATTAAAAGAATATGGGAATAGGGTCAATCGGGGGGAAAGGAGACATATATAAAACTAGACAATAAATAAAAAGGCAGAAAAAAATAATGATGATGAAAAATATGGGAATAAGCACATGAAAAGATGCTCAACATTATTAGTAATTAGAGAATTACAAATCAAAACCACAATGAGATACCACTTCAAACTCACTAGGATGGCCAATAATTAAAAAAAAAAAAAAGATAATAACAAGTATTTGAAAGGATGTGGAGAAATTAGAATTTTACATTCCACTATTGGTAGGGACATAAAATGGGGTAGGTGCTCTGGAAAACAGTTGGTCAGGTCCTCATCAAGTTAAATGTAGAGTTACCATATAACCCAACAATTCCAGTACTAGGGATATATCCAAGAGAAATAAAAACATATGTACACACAAAAATGTGTACATAAATGCTCACAGTGCCATTATTCATAACAGCCTGAGTGGAAACAACTCAAACGTCCATCAACTAATGAATGAGTAAACAAAATGTGGTATATTCATACCATGGAATTTTTAAAATAAAGATATCTCTTTTCAAATTTTTTTATTTATCAATTTTAGGGAAAGAGAGACACAGAGAGAAATAGATGTTATTTAACCCACTTACTAGTATATACTTACGAGAGACCTGGTGCACGAATTCATGCTCAGGTAAGGTCCCTCAGCCTAGCTGGTGATCAGGGCCAATCAGGGCTCTCTCACCCAGTCCCGATCAGGGCCGATTGGGGCCGGCCAGCCAGGGGGAGGGACCATGAGTGATTGGCCAGCCATGGAAGGTTGACTATGGGAGCACACTAACCACTAGGGGGCAGCTCCTGCATTGAGTGTCTGTCCCCTGGTGGTCAGTGTACATCGTGGCTACCATCCAATCATCCAGTTGTCCAGTCTTAATGGTCACTTACCAGTTGGCTTTTATATATATACTAAGGGCCTAGTGCACAAAAATTTGTGCACTTGGACGGGGGGGGGGGTCCCCTCAGTCCGGCCTGTGCCCTCTTGCAGTTTGGGACCTCTTGGGGGATATCCACCTGCTGGTGTGCCTGGCCAGCCTGGGTGAGGAGCTGATGGCTGTTTGCAGGCTGGCCAAGCCCCCCAGTGGGGACCTTCACTCCATGGGGATGTGGCCAGCCTGGGTGAGGGACTCAGGGCCGTTTTTAGGTTGGCCACAGACCCTTCAGGTTTAGAGTCCCTATTGGGGTGTTTGGCCAGCCTGGGTGAGGGGCTGAGAGCTGTTTGCAGGCTGGCCACAGCTCCCATTGACCCAAGGTCCCAGCAAGGCTGGCTGGAAGCAGGTTTCTGGGGTTTATTTATCTTCTATAATTGAAACGTTGTTGCCTTGAGCAGAGGCCATAGCCTGCCTAGGCAGGCAATGAAGCCTCCTGTTTGCTTCAGCTCCATGGCTGCCAGCCACCATCTTGGCTGGGTTAATTTGCATATTGTCTCTCTGATCGGCTGGTGGGCGTGGCTTGGCTGGTGGGTGTGGGTTAGGTGTAATGGAGTGATGGTCAATTTGCATATTACTCTTTTATTATATTAGATAGATTGGTTTTCCTGACAGGGGATCGAACCCACAACCTTGGCATATCAACAGACAATGCTTTAAACTGAGCTACCTAGCCAGACTACACTATGAAATGTTATTTGGAATAAAATTAAATGAAGTATTGACACAATATGCTATGAGATAGATGAACCTTAACACTTTACGCTACTTGAGAGAAGCTAGTCAGAAAAGACTACATATTGTATAATTACACTTACATGGAATATCCATAGGTAAATCACCCCCACCAAAGATATGTTAAAGTTCTAACCCCTACCTGTAAACCCGACCTTATAAGGGTTCTTGCAGATATAATTACAGTATAAATATGTGATGCACCTACAAGCCGAGGAACACCGAGAATTGCCAGCAACTTGAGTGGCTCCGAGAAAAGCATAGAACAGGTTCTCCCGCAGAGCCTAGAGGGAAGAGCATGGTCCTGCCAGCACCTTGATTTGGGACGACTCCTAGTCTCCACAACTGAGAAAATAACTTTCTGTTGCTTTAAGCCACCCAGGTTGTAGTACTTTGTTACGGCAGCCCTAGCAAACTAATATGGAGGACCAGGGAGAAATGGGAGTGACTGCTAAACGGTATGAGCTTTTTTCCTGGGGTGATGAAAATGTTCTAAAATTGATTGTGATGATGGTTGTGCACTCTGCAAAGATACTCAAAACCACTGAATCTCAATAAACCTGGTATAATAAAAACAACAACAAATACTATTGGGTAGTTAATAGAATTAATAAGAAACCTAGAGAACCAGGTATAGAGCCAGTAACATCACCCTGAACCTTATAAAACTGGTCTGGGGAGATCCCACAGTTGCTTCCTCACACACTGGTCACTTCATACTTTTAAAAATTAGTATGAAATGAAGCAGGTTCCCTTTTAAAAATATCCATGTGATATATAATTTACAATCAATGAACTATACTCATTTACAGTGTATAGTTTGGTGAGTTCTGACAAGCATCAGGTAACCACCATCACAGTCAAGATACAAAATATTTCCATCTCCTGCAAGTGTTTCTTTGTGTCCATTTACAGGGAATCCCCCTCCATCTTCACCCCCAGGCAAGTACTGATTCTGCATCCACTTCCTGAGCCTGGTTTTCCCGTCAATTCTGTGAACCACCCAACACCCTTCCAATAAACGCGTTTCCTTTAAGTGAGCCAGGATTGTGTGTCTGTGTTCACAACCAAGCATCCTGATAAAATAGGGAGAGAGCAGGTAAGGAGGAGGCAGGAGAAAAGTGCCTCCGAGAAAACATGTTTACTCTGAATCCATGTATACAAAGTTCAAAGACAGAAGAAAACGACTGATACATTACTTAGGGATGCGCCCCTTTTGGTAAAACCATGAAGAAAACCAAAGGCATGTCTATGATAGTCTGGATTTTGGTTTGGCAAATATGCACTGTACCTCCCTCCACTCTGAAGGGACTACACTTCCTGCCCCATTGAGGTTGGGTGTGGCCATACCACTTGGTTTGGCCAGTGGGATGTTAGCAGACATGGCATGAGCCGAGCTGTACCCTAGCTGTGCTTGTGCCGTTGGATGTGGCTCTCAGACTTCGCTGAGCTTCGGAAAGAAGACTATGCCCCAGGCGGACTCTGATCCAAGGAGGACGAGAGACACGGAGCAGATCCGGATCCAGTCTGCAGCCTGGAGCCAACCCAGCCAACCCACCCACCAAGCCCAGCCTAGATTAGGGCAAAGCAGTTAACCTACGGACCATGAACATGAGGTAAATTTTCATTGACTTTTGAGGCAAGACATGGCATTTTTACAGCAGCAACTGACTAATACAGTAAGCAATAGTGAATTCAGGAGGAGAAGGGAGTGAGTGTGATCGGGGCCTCGAAGGATTAGTAATGCTTTCTTTTTCAAGCTGAAAGGTGGTTCACAAGTGTTTGTTTCATCGTTATTCTATAAACTCCGTGCATCCATTATACACACACTGTTATTTCTGATTTATTTTTCAAAGTTAAAGGAAAAAAAGAGTGAGGAAGAGTTTGGGGCTTTGGCCTACAACAAACTTTTATGTGCTTGAGAGTAGGGTGGGCAGCTTTAAAGGGCTGGTGCAAAGGAGGGTAGAGGGGGCAGGAGGAGAAGTGCAGTGCAGAGATGGATAAAACAAGTGCAAAATAGTTGGATCTGGGTGGCAGAACATTAGGAGATTTTAGTTTCTTCTTTATCCTTCTCTGGATTTCCCACATTTTCTGAATGAACATATATGACTTTTGTAATCAAAGAAAAGAACAAAAACATGTGATGGCAGGTACAAGTGGTCACTTCTCAGCAGGCCTCTCTCTTTCTTCCCGGTTGATAGGATGAGCCATGGCTTTTCCAAGCCAGCTGTCCTCACCCCCCGCCTGTGCACCCAGTTCTGACAAGTGTGATGAAAGGGGAAGTCTCCTGGCCACGGGTGGGGGCAGAATTTTAAGAAAAAATCCCCTCCCTGATACAAAAGAAGAGAGAGAGACAAGGGGAGAAGGTTTTGTATGTTGTCCTGTAAATAGTGTGACATTTGGGTCTCCAGCAGCCATCCTGCAACCTTGAGGGAAGTTGTTGCCCAGGAGGGTGGCCGAGGGGAGAGATGGCAAGGTCCTGGGTGACAGGCTGAGCCATTGAGCCAATCTAGGGACAGTTCTGCTGACGTCCTGATAAGGGAGATGATAGCATTTCTATGGATTAAGTCACTTTCAGTCACGAAGACTCAGTTATAGCCAAAAGCATCCTCATAGTCACAGACTATTTAAGTGTGAGAAGAGACATATCTGAATGGCCTCAGAGACTCATTTCCTCGCCCTAGACAGCCTGCTCACCACATCTCAGTTGGCCCAATGGTATCAGCCACTGGGTCCTAGGGGCTCCACTTTCTAACTAGACCACTTCCTCAACAGGGGGCTTTCCAATGTGACATAGTCACACAGCTGCTACCTCCCCATATGCACTCCATTTTAAAGTTCCTTTGTAAGTTATATACATTTCTAATCACTACGTTGCACACCTGAAACTAATACAATATTGTATGTCAACTGTAATTTAAACAAATTTTTTAAAGAAATAAAAACTTCCTTCTTTTAAAATCATTCATGTCAGCAAAACATTTTCCTTCTCCATTTCAGCACTACTGGAACAGGGCCCTTTCTGCTGGGATCTGGCCACAGTGGGGTAATGACAGTTCTAAGGACTGCTTGTGCCCTACTCCTCTGCTTGTATGCTCCCTGTTATTAGATCCTACTAGAGGCCCGGCGCATGAAATTCATGCACGGGAGGGGGGTGTCCCTCAGCCCCACATACACCCTCTTGAAATCTGGGACCCCTCAGGGGATGTCTGACTGCTGGTTTAGGCCCAATCCCACAGGAATCCCTGCAGGATCAGACTTAAATCAGCAATCGGACATCCCTCTCACAATCCGGGACCACTGGCTCCTATCTGTTCCTCTGCCTGACTCATCGCCCCTAACAACTCTGCCTGCCTGCCTGATCACCCTTAACCACTCACCTGTCCCTAACCACTCCACCTGCCTGCTTGATTGTCCCTAACCACCTCTGCCTCAGCCCCTGCCACCATGGCTTTATCCAGAAGGTCATCTGGAAGGATGCCTGGAAGTCGTTCAGCTGTCTGGTCTAATTAGCATATTATGCTTTTATTATTATAGACTAGAGGCTCGGTGCACTAAATTCATGCATGGGAGGGTCCCCTAAGCCCAACCTGCATTTTCTCCAATCTGGGACCCCTCGAGGGATGTCTGACTGCTGATTTAGGCCCGATCCTGGGGATCAGGCCTAAACTGGCAGTTGGACATCCCTCTCACAATCCTGGGCCGCTGGCTCCTAATTGCTCACCTGCCTGCCTGCCAGCCTGGTTGCTCCTAAACTGCCCCCCCCACCAGCCTGGTCACCACTTACTACCCC
>PVJC01017367.1:0-32635 GCA_004026665.1 Murina feae | reverse complement strand
GCCGGCCAGTCAGGGGGAAGGCCCGCAGGAGGTTGGCCGGCTAAGGCTGGCTGTCTGTGGAAGCGTACTGACAACCAGGGGGCAGCTCCCGAGTTGAGCATCTGCCCCCTGGTGGTCAGTGCATCGTTATAGCAACCAGTCATCCGGTCATGTGGTTGACAGGGCGTAACAGTCACTTAGGCTTTTATATATATAGATAGCAGTACATATGTCTCCTTTTTATCCCCATTGACCTTCCCCTGGTCTCCGCCTCCCCCCCCACTCAGCGCATGCTCTCTCCCTCCAACCCCCTCCCCCACTGTCTTGTGTCCATTGATTATGGTTATATGCATGCATACAAGTCCTTCAGCTGATCTCTTACCTTCCCCCTCCCCCTGCCAAACCCTCCCCAGCCTTCCCACTATAGTTTGACAGTCTGTTCGATGCTTCTCTGCCTCTGTATTTATTTTTGTTCATTAGGTTATAATGTTCCTTATTATCCATAAATGAGGGAGATCATGTGGTATTTTTCTTTCACTGACTGGCTTATTTCACTTAGCACAATGCCCTTCAGTTCCATCCATGCTGTTGCAAATGATAAGAATTCCTTTCTTTTTACAGCAGCATAATATTCCATTGTGTAGATGTACCACAGTTTTCTAATCCATTCATCTGCTGATGGACACTTAGGCTGTTTCCAAATCTTAGCTATGGTGAATTGTGCTGCTATGAACATAGGGATACATATATCCTTTCTGATTGGTGTTTCTGTTTCTAGGCATCTTTAAGTATGCCAAATAATTACTCAGTGCCAAATAGTCTAGTTCCACTTCCAAAATTAATTTAGCAGTTGATCCCTTGCATTATTATTACATGTTTCTATTAGTTTTATAAGCATGCCAAAATTAGGTTCTTAAGAATAGAGCTAACAGAGATTGTGTTTTGGTATGGACAAAGTGGAAACATTTAGTCATATAGAACTCACATAGCACAAGAGAAATATTATCTTTTGAAAACATATGCTAGAAACAGGTGCTTATTTCTTACCTGGAAAAAAAAAGAAACCTTTTAACATTCAGCCTATTTATCCCCTATTCCTGAGTGTTTGTTTACTGCAGTGTTTCTAGATATTTCTTTAGTGTGTGGCAAAATGGACTTACCATGAAGCTAATAAATCCAGTTCAAGGCTCTCTCACTGTCCCAGGTCTCTCTCTTACCATGCCTGCAGAGGGCTCTAGCAAGGTGTCCATGGGATTGTCTTTGTGACGTGTGCGGAAAAAGCACTTCAAGTACAACCTGCCACCTTGATTCTGCTGCTCTGGCTTCCTCTCTCATCCAGTGTTTGGTGCCTTTGGAGTGACAGTGACACTTTGAGAGAAACTCCCTAAAGGGAAGCTGAGTTTGGTGGGATGTGTTTCAGTGGTTCACAGCCTCTTCTGTGCCAGAAGTTCTTGCTGGCAGCTCAGTCCAGATGGGCTTCCAGGACATTTCCTATGTGGCGGTCCCTACTGCTCAGACCAGAGCACAAGGCCAGAGTCTTACCGCAACATCTGCCCTGCATTTGCCCTTCCCCTGGAAATATGTGGAGAGTAGAAGAGAAAAAAAAAATTAAAGCACGGAGCCTGGAACCAGTACGTGGATATTTCTTCTTTTCATTAGTAACTTGAATTTTTAACTGGAGAACTGTATTTTCATCAATGCATGAAAGTTTCTCTCCTGTCAGAAATATGTTGAATAGTATAATATATGCAATTATAAATGCTCCATATTTTTCTTCTTTGATAAAAATCACATTAAATAATTTTATAAGATTTTGCAAACTTCAACGTTTGTCTCTGTGTGAGCAAGTGTATATTTTACACCTTGACCTCTTCATAAACCCATGGCACCCTCGTATCTCTGAGGTATCTTGTCCTAATAAGAGAAGAAAAAAAAACAACTTTTGTTATGCATATGTTTGCTTATATATTGGTTGTCACTCCTGTTAGACTATAAACTTTTTGAAAACCTAGAAGTGTACAATGCCAACTGGCACCATGCCCATAGTAGCACATAATAGATGCTCAATAAATATTTGAGTTGGAATGAACTACTTGTAGCTGTTAACTTAAAAATAAAAGCCAAAGTGGGAGGCAATATGTGTTTATTTGAGATTTTTTTGAAAAAGAATTACAATTCTGGGAAGTACTCATTCAGGTAGAAACAGTGTTCAGATTTTGGGGTGAAGAAGGCAAAAAGTTTTTATGAGAAAGGGAAGGGGAATAATTACATAAGAAAGAATTTCTACTGGTTCTAATAAGCTAAGGAAGGAATTGCTACAAGTGTTACTAAGCTAAATTATTCTTTAGATACACATGGTGATGCTCATTCTAAAGAATGTCCTTAATTTTCAGTCCTTGTAGTAGGAACATCTGCTTTTCTGGTAGCTTTACCAACCGTTGTTTGTAATAGAATGTTGGTTTGGCCCAATCCAAAGGTTATTTTGTCCAGTTTAAACATTCCAAAGGTTTGAGAAATAAGACAGGCAAGGTGGTGTCTTTGGGATAAAAGCTCATCCATTTTGAAATGTCTCCATTTATGTAATTTTTCACATAGCCATACTTTGTATTCTAATGAATGAATGAGGAGGAATACATAGAGCAAGGGGAGCTGCCAAACAGAGAAAGGAAAATTGTTTAGCATTCCTGATACATAGACTCTGGAGGAGAATCACTTTCCAAATGTTTTAATCATCTGTGAATGCCTTTCTTTCACTTGCTCTGGGTAGCTCCACACAACAAAGGTAGATGTCACACAAACATTGTGGGATTCTGTTTTACTTGTTAAATTCTTCTTAAGAATCTTAAGTGCTCTTTTTGAAAAAAGTTACATACAAACAAAGGTTAGTAAGTATAGATTTCATCCCTATCACATGAACATTTAAATGAGTGTGGATAAATAAAATCTTCATATATTTCTTGAAATATCTTCATAGATTTCTTGAAATCTATACTAAATATTACTTGTTTGTGAACTTTTAAAATGTGATTTTTGTCTCAGTCTGCCTACACTGACACAAATATATGCAAACTATGTAATAAGTGATTGTCATTTTCTGATAGTGTGTTTATACTATATTATCTGTAACTGTTACATATTTATCAGATGACTATCACAGAAAATATTGATTCAGATTTTTCTCCTCTTAATTTTGAAAACAGCAAAGACCATCCTAATTTCCCATAAATCTTATACCCACAATACAAATGTGTATGAAGCTGAATAATTCATTGTAAAAAGCAAAGAATATTTTAATATAAAAGCTTGCTAATGAAAAATGTATGTTTTGTTATTGTTTTTGTTTCAAAATAATCATATTGTCAGTGAGCCATGAGCCTGACTTCCCAAACAGCAGTGATGACTTGTGGATTGGATATGAAGAAAAATTATATCTTAGAGGAGGAGCAGTTCCCTTCTGTATCTTCTTTCAGAATGTTCTTCAATGAGTCTATCTACAGTGAAGTCTTAATTGTTTCTTCTAATATTTAAATTACTTTTAACTTGAATGGGTAGTTGTTTTCCACTCAAACTTTACACTGTCCCAACAAGGAAAAAGCTATGTGTTTTTAATGTTAAAGCATTAATTTTTCTTCATGTAAATAGTTTGAGGGAACTATTAGAATCAGAATTGTCTTACTCCTGCCTCCACAAATTCTGGAAGGAAGAATAAGGTAAAACATACAACAATCCTGGGAAGTAAAAGAGCAAGCTATCATCACACAGAAACGTTGAATAATGTAATAGCTACAATGCAGGTGGGTTCCAATTAAAGAGTCTCCCTTGATCATTTGGAAAGAAATTTCTCAAAAAAGTCATATGGCCTTGGAAGAAAAAATAATAATATGGGACTTTCTTGATTCCAGAATCATGTCTTATCTTGAAGTAGTCAGAAAATGAAAACAGAACAGGATTCAGAAGTTTTACTAGTATGTTTCAGTCAACCTAGCTGTCTTTGTCATGGCAATGGGCTTGCCTTCATCTCTATAGTTATGCAGAACAGTTCTCATTATAACCTAGGAAGTCTGTTACCTGATCTAATTTAGGTCAGTTGTTTCTTCCCCAGAATTCATGAACATACATTTGGGAGCTGTAGGTGCGCAGAGGATTGCCCCGATCACCCCTGAGGGCTTCTCCACCTCCCCCTGCTCCTGAGGGGTGATCAGAGCAGTGGCTGCTGCTCACACCTGCTGATGGCACCAAGCGATCAGGACAGGCTCCAGGTGCTGGCAGTGGGTATGATCGGTGGCTCCAGTGCTGGCAGTGGGTGAGAGTGCTGGGTGGGACTGCAGCATGTGGGCATAAGGAATTTTCGTTAACCACCAGAGGCTCGCCCTGATAACAGCGACCAGTGCCCCACTGTGGTCTGATACCCTCTCTCACCTGCTCCACCATCCCACTGTGGCTAATGCCCACCATGTTCTGTGCTCTGCTGCCTGCTGCCCATGCCCACTATGTTCCGTGCACACCCCCTGGTGGTCAGCACACAACATAGCGACCAGTTGTTCAGTTGTTCCACCATTTGGTCTATTTGCATATTAGCCTTTTATTATATAGGATAGAAGAAACAGTGCTATTAGCATAGCATGAGCTCTTAAGAATGAATTTATCCCTAGCTGGTTTTGCTCAGTGGATAGAGCATTGGACTGCAGACTGGAAGGTCCCAGGTTTGATTCCAGTCAAGGGCACATGCTTGGGTTGTGAACTCAGTCCCCAGTACAGGATGTGCAGGAGGCAGCCAATCAATGATACTTTCTCATCCTGATGTTTCTATCTCTCTCTCCCTCTCCCTTCCCCCCCCCTCTCTCTCTCTTAAATATATATATTTAAAAATAAATATTCTTCTAGAACAAAAAGACCAATTAAAGCAATGAGACTAGAGCATTGTTTTGCTGTGTTCTGGGTTCTTCTTAATTGTATTTTTCAGATTTCAGAGATGAAAAAGAATCATAGCACTTGGTATATATGCAAAGAAACAAGCCCATGCACACACACTATTTAGGGATAAGAAATAAAGGAAAGTTTACAAAAGCCATTTTGCAATATATATCTCTGGTCTCAAAACTGTATACTAATATACACAGTAGCTCATTTTCATTTTTAAGGGGAAAAGACCGTGAAAAGAAAAAAAAATATTTTGTTTTAAAGTGTGATTTGTGTATAAGATTAATAGAAAATCTGGAAATCAACATGCCAAAACATTTACAACTTTGTTTCTAGAGTGTGAAATTATTGGTCATTTAATTTCATTCTTCATATTTTCCTATATGTTTGGAATCTGTTATAACAATCACATATTTATGTTATATTAGAAAAATAATTAATGTCTTTAAAATTTTAATTGTTTTGAGACATGCAACTTGATTTCCTTTCTCTTTATTTTCTTAAATGCCGTATTATACAATGCTCAAATATTTACTTATTTGCATGACTACATAATTATACAATGATTTTTGATTCATACAAGATTAAACAAAAAGTATCCAAATGTTTTGACTATTAGGAAGAAAATTGTAAGACTATATATATATTTTTAAAGGTGATGTCCTAATAAAATGAAGATCTATACTTACCTAAGTAATCAGTCAATAGACGTGACCTGCATATTTTGGTATTTGGACATTTGAATAAGTGTAAAAATAAATACTTAGTAACAATATTGTTTAGATTGTTGTTTCTAAACCATGAGAATCGTATGAAATTCACTCATGATTCTTTTCTCCCCTCTTTACCCACGACAAAATTTGAAAAGTTCCCTAACTCTAAACTCAGAAAAATGAACTAGCTTATGGTATATGGTGAAAACTTCTGAGTTGCCCCTACCCCTATTATTTGGAAAGGCAATGGAGTTTAGAGAAATTCAGATGTCACTTGATCAGTTCTAAATCCCCTCCAGTAGTGGCCTATTCTCGTTGTGGAGCTAGGGTATTATACAGATTCCAAAATCAATTCTAAATTTCTGAGAGAGGGAGCAGAGGAGGAAAAAAAAATAAGAAAAAGAGAGGTGGAGAAAGAATTCCTGTGACTAATGTTCCCTCTCTGCTTCACTAGCCCTCTTGCTGACAGCAGTTAGATTTGCTTCTATTGGAAGCTAAGTCCCTGCAGGCAATGTGATATACCTGAGGGGAAAACATTTCCCAGGAGATTAATTTGCCACGACCGTAGTAAGCCAAGTTAGAAAGTTTTAAGGAAAAGGTTCATGAATGTCAAGGCCTGCCTTAGCACAAGGATTATCTCACCGAGCCACTCCCACAGAAGCACTAAACCACAAGCCTGAAATTTCTATCAAAGCTTAATGAGCCACAGGTTACTTCGGCAGACCAGGGAATTTGAAGTCAAAATGACAGATTCACACCACCTTGTCAGTATCACCCATTCCTAAACCCAGGCTGGATACTTACAAATGATTTCTCAGGATTGTCATCAATAATTAATACAAAGGAGACGCTACCAAGAGGCATCAGGATCATAGGGAAGCAAATAAGTCAATCATGGGCTTTGGATCCTAGGACCTAGATGAGGTAGTGTTATGACTTATGCCCACATGGTTTTTCAGAATCATTCAATTGTTTTATAAAAATAGTAACTTTCAGTACGGGGATTTTCCTGCCCGTTCCAATGATTCTATTAGGTGGCATGTTTTAGTAAAAAAAGTCACAGACGAAATGCTATGAGGCACAAAATATGTATCACTAAGCAGACAATAAAGCAGCCATTCAACTTGTTATGTAAGCTCAACCAAGCCCAGTTCTCTGAACTCTGAGCTGATATGACGGCACATTACAGAAACATTTTCCCAAGACAGCTGTAAAAATAAACTAATGGCAGGATTAGCTCCAAGGAGTCCTACATGGCTAAACGTGAGGGAGAGAAGACCTAGACCCTGAGTGTCATTTTGAGAGGGATGTAGTACTGAGCTCACTGTATTTTACTGATGGAATGCAAGGCCAGGGACCCTGCCCCGTATAAGTAGACAATCTACCTATCTTCAACACCACCCTTTCCCCAGTGAAAAGTAATGTCTAGCATTTTATGCTCCTCAATAACCATTTAATGTTTGGGGAATCAATATTTAAAAACAAAACAAAACAAAAAGCAGCTACAGGTTCGGAGCAGTCTGTCTTAGTGTGTGAACATGTGGTTTTTTATTGTTATTGTTTATGTTTGTGATTGTTGTTCTTTTTCAGAATGCTAACTAATCACGCATTTTTTAAAATGTTAACTAATTATCTGGAATGTGTATTTCTGATGAGAATACTTAAAATGTTAATAAAATGCTACGGAAATAACGGAAATAAAAATATACAACATACTGTCTATGTCAAGGCATTTTAAAGTAAATTAGACCATAAAACAATTATCTTGGGTCACAAACTCTTTGAATATCAATTACTTTATCTTTAAATCTAACATTTTAAAATATCCAGTGGCAGTAGAGATCATACATATATCTTAAATAGGAACTCGCCTTTCTGCTTTTTGTGTTTGGAAATATCTCACATGTTTCCAAGCACATAAAGTAGATTCTGTGGAAGGAATGCATTGTCACTTATTATCATTATCACCACTCAGTGACAGTCTTTATCACAAACCAGCAATGTAGGCCTTTTAATTCCCCTTGCTCCCTCTGAAAAGCCCCACCGTGTGTATCATGTCTGTCCTGATCCGTGTCACAGTACCTCTTTAGGGTTCACCATTGTTCTGTATTGCCGGGAAGAGCTGGCTTTGGAAGTTTCAGTCTACAACTGCAGGACGAAGGTGATTATTGCCTCCAAGTCTTTGTAGCAAGAGGCAAGGACTGCAGTACTCATTATGAGCCAAGAGAAATATAATTAGGAGGTAAGCATTGGTGTGTGTGTGTGTGTGTGTGTGTGTGTGTGTGTATGTTTATTGTTAATATAACGTAGCACAAGTAGAGAATATTCTAGAGCACAGTTCAGGCCAGGATTCCCACCTCCCTTGAGATATAGTAAATGACTTGCAAATTGTCCTGAGTTTTTGTTTCTTATTTTATTTTTTTAACCATTTTAGGAATGCGGAGCTGCAATGTTAGTGAAATTTAGAAAAGTATACAGGGCTAAGACATTACTCAATACTTAATGTTATTTTTAATAAGTAAGATGTCATTTAAAAAGACAAAAAAAATGAAGAAAACTTAAAAAACCTTTAAGAATGGACATGTCTCCTCATACTCTAAGTAATGACTAGGACCCTGAGAAAGTAAAATTCAATATTGGTCAATTAACTAATTGACTAATTAATTCCTTATCCTGATAAAAATCAGAAATTTTTATTTTCAGATATCTACTAAGTTATAAAAATCTGTCTATGCTATTGAATATTATGTACTTACTTGAAATTGAAGGAAGACTAAATGAATCAAGGGAGACCTGAGGAAACATATACAATGTTTTCATGACAAGAAGTATCTCACACTTTTTCCAAGATAATTCCACTTCTTCTAATCCTCTGTACTGCATAGGAGCAGAGAAAAAAATCAAGGATATACAACTGGATTTGGCTTCACAGACACACCATTTGTGTGTCTCTGTTCTTTCCAATTTTGGCAGCATCATGAGGCCCAGCTTCTTGGATCTGTGCTGGCAGAGCAAAATGTGCAGGTGTGGGCTCTCTGCACGCATACACTTCCTTACCCTTAGCTGGTTCTTACAGGAAAGAACCCACTGCAAGTTGTCATCCAAGTGCTGCCCTCATCAGGTTTGAAAATATTGGTACTATTGTATACCTCATATCATTGTTTCCCCTGATGTCAATAGGCATATATTGACAAGGAAATCAGTGATTGGGGACTGTAATGACTTCTCTTTCATTGACTGTCATGCCACACTAGGCATTCTGATTACTCACAGTGAATATGAAAACTGATAACTTCACAGCAGCTCATCACCTATGTCTCATCCTTACATGATGTCAGAGAAACAACAGCCCAAAGAGTGCATCTGCGCTCTCACTGTGCTTAGAATGGAAGTTAGCTTTGAACTTGACATTTTATTGAAGTATTTCTTCTCATGACTCATCAGAATATAAAGTACTGTTGAAACGATAGGTATAACACAGCAGG
This sequence comes from Murina feae, assembly GCA_004026665.1. NCBI lineage: Eukaryota > Metazoa > Chordata > Mammalia > Chiroptera > Vespertilionidae > Murina > Murina feae. The sequence continues at coordinate 23,538 of PVJC01017367.1, read as the reverse complement.
TTTTTTATTTTTATTTTTCTCCATCTGCCTCTTAGGAAAAGTCACCATTTTCATAGCCCAGCTCCTTCACTGTTTGTTTTTGCTACTGTTTTTATTGAGGTGGCCCCAGACCAGGCATCGGGACTTGAGCTGGGAGTCAGGAAGCTGTAGTTCCTGTCCTGGCTCTGCCCTGGACTCTTAGCAACTTGCTCATATTTCACCACACAACTTGCACCTCTAGCAGATGAAAATGCCCCCGTCTCCCAGAAAAGTTAGCGGATTTCTTGAGAGATCACTGATGTCCTCTTCAGAGAGTTCAGGTCTATACTAAAATGATAAAACGCATCCCACTTGAAGAGAATCAAAAAAAGCAATGGATTTGAACCTGGAACAATGTATTAAAAGGCAGAGACAGTGACAGAAAAGCAGGAGACCTCTACCACTGGCGGCCGGAATGAGAGAAAAGACACACATTCCCCAATGAAACAAAGAATTTCTTGAAGGGCTTTCATACAATACCTCTAGGGTCTGTCTCTTATTTCACTTGCATAATAAACTATAAAGCATTTACGTTAAAAGTAGTGCCAGGTTGTTGTTGTTGTGGGTTTTTTTTTCCTTCCTCCCCCATCCTTCCCAACATAAAACATCAGCATTCATTTACAGACCTGTATTTAATCACACTTCCAATATTTATTTGATCATTTTCTTTAAAAAAGATAATATAAGCTCCCACTCAGAGATCACTTTCACATTTAAGCCTGTAATTCTATTACAAAGCAGACACTTTTCCTTCCTCTGTCATTTTTTTTTTTTTCAAATGGGGCTCATTAGATTTTATTTACTGTGTTAGTTTACTTATTTCCTGGAATCTGATTTTATAATTCCTGTCCCTTCTGGATGTCGTGAAAATGCAACTTTTGACCTTCCTTTCCCAAAGCTTTTCTAAGATGGGGAGCCAACCATGTGTGAGGGATGGTTTTGATGGCAGTGAATCTCAGAAGCTTGCACACAAGGTAGGCAAGGTAAACATGGAAATTTAATTCATTTCTAGGATTCAAATATGTCAAGTTACAGGTATGTGACTGTGTTTGCAGGGGGAGGGGGAGGTTCGGTGGATATAATTCCATTCTGCTATTTGGAAAGAACGTAGTACAAAACTGTGTTTTTGACCCAGACTATATTGCCCTAAAAAATAAAATACTAAGCAAGTTTCCCATTAAAGTTAACTCTCTAAGATGCCCTGGCAAACAAAACAGACTTCAAAGCAAATGACTCCAGCTTTCCCCCAACTTTGCCAACTCACTTTACAGGCAGTCGGGTACTTTGAACTTTTAATTTCATTTAAAAAGCTTAATTGGGAGTATCAAAACCATTCCTGATTTAACATCACCAGCCTATAAATTGCAGCTGAATATTGTGATTAGGTCACAAAAAAATCATGAAGCATCGCTCTTTGAAGTCTAATTGTTAATCCTCCTCAATCAGAAAGACTTGAAAGGGGCACACTGGGTCCCCTGCTCACCTTTGCCTCCCTGGCCAGGTTCTTAGCACAACTTCCTACACAGGTAAGACTAGAGGGCACTTCCCTGCACACTTCTGCGAAGGAGTGCACATCCATGTTTTTGTAGTAAAACTGCCAAATAGGGTTGCTACCTGCAAATCACACAAGTAAAGCACAAATGCATGTTCTTAGAAATGTGTGTGCTCCCTCGCTATCCATTTACCTGTGTCCATCTCCTCAACTTGCAAATATAATCTATCCTGCCTCTGAAGTATAAACATTTTTATTTGACCTGAGATTCCGTAAGTCATGATTGAAAACAAAACAAAAACCAAACAAAAACATCTTAGCCTATTACTTCTACTCTTACTGCGCTCTTACTCTTCTCTTAGATGCCCTCCTCCTCACTCCCAAAGGAACACACAGAAGACTAACAAAAGCTGAGCTCTGCTTCTCTGTCGTTATTGCCTTTGTCCATCCTGAAGACACTGCTAGCATTTAAAGTATCTGATTATTCAACTAGATCACTGATTCAGCATAGTTAATTCAAAGATGGAAGAGTGTTGAAAATTATGCATTGCAAGCATGGAATACGCAGCGGCTCTCTACTAAAGAATGTGGATTTCATTTTTCAGAGATATTTTTAAGAGAAACTTAAACCTGAATATAAAATCACTGGCAGTTAGGATAACCATTCACATGCCTGATCTAGACACTTTATAAAATGGTCTGTCCAAGAGAGTTTAGGTAAAATCTTGTCTGGACTTTGTGGAATGAACAGCAAAATCTCTTAAAGTCCCACAGAGTCCTTTGATTCTACATTAAGCAGGCCCTAGACCACACACAGGCACTTTTTATAACATCGCTTCTTTGAATATTTGTTTTCTTTATAGAACAGATGGAAAGACAGAAGAAAAAGTCCTATTTATCATAACAGTCTTATAAATGAAAGTCATTTTACAATAAAGATACAATTACTACAATAAAAGATAAAATATTCATATTTATCAACTTGACATTGAATTCAATCCAAAAGTAAAGAATAAAGAATAGGAAAGGTTTAAGGTTTCTGCCTCTTGTTGTTATTGTTAGAATATTTATCTTCTAAGTCCCTGAAGCAGGAGAGAACACTTTTCTTCCTCCGGTCAGGGTAGGGCAAGTATGTTGCTCATGTTTAGTCTGTACCATTGCAGATTTTATGGTCTGGTTTTGACTCACAAGGATAATTCCAAATAAGGAATCATGAGAATTTATAAGCTCAGTAATGTGGAACAAACACGTGTTACATCCAGGCAAAGGAAACAAAGTAGGGAATTTCCTTACAATGATGAATTCATGGTTGTGCTATTTCTGTGGTCCAGGAATGATCTGTAAATAAGTCCAGGAATGAGTATAATGAGTTCCCTTCTATACCTTTGTAAGGATGAAGAAGCGATGATGTCTTACTGAGAGCTTTCTTCACTAACGGAGGGGGGTAAAGGGGGCATTTGGAGAAGGGCTTTTCTGAGCACACAGCTTATGGGAAATTTACTCCTGTATTCTAGGGTAAGGATAGACAGTGCTTCCATTATGATAAACCACAACACGTTTGTTTGTTTTTTATCCAAACAGCATTCTTATCAACCAAATTCATTACAAAGACTACAATGAAGGGAAGTAAGCTTAACTTAGATGAAAATTTTATTCAGAAATATTCATGTGGATTTTCTTCCCCCAGGACAATCTCACTGTACTTCAGTTACAATAAGTAAAAGTCTCCTTTTTAACTTGATGTTTCTATGCTATATGTGAGTCACTAGTCTCTCAGTAATTGAAGTCACCTGAGAGTGATTGATTCAACAAGATATAAACTATATTAGCATTATGTAATGAGTATGTAAAAATAATAATTATTATTAATAAAAATAACAAAGAATAAAATTGATTGAAGCCCTATCATGGAGCAGGTATTTTGATAGGTGCTTTATCAACATTATTGCATTCAAGTCAAAATCTGAACCTGTAAGATACAGAAGTTACTGTCTGCATCTGACCTTGACCAAATTTTGTTCCCTGGTTTCTATTATTCAATTCTTTTAATCTTCTTTTCCTCTTCATAGCCAACTTTGTTAACATAATCATTTTACTGTTGCCTTCCTTTCCTTTCCTCATTTTCACTCCTTAGACCAGTTTTGTTTTTTTTCTACTACCAATACTCCACTGAAATTTTCTGGCTGATGCTACCAATAACTTACTGGTTGATGGTCTAATGACTGCTTCTCACACCTTATCTAAGTGAGCTTACCTCCCGCATTTGGCATGTTGTCCACTTTCTGTTCATCCATCTCCTTCCTTGTTCGTGAGCTCCTTCCTTAAACTCCGAAACAGCACCCTCTCCTATTATTTCCTCTGTCTTAAGCTCAGTCTACTCTTTCATCTTAATTTTAGACACTCTTCCTCAAACTCTTTTACAACGTCTTCCTCGGTGATTTCACCCACTTGTTTCAACTACCAAACTGACGATATATAAATCTTTATTTCTAGTCTAGTCTTTCCACTCCAGTTCTATATCTACATTTGAAAAGGCCTTCTTCATTTGGCCACTTATTTTTCCATAACCACCTCAAACTTAACTTATTTCAATAGAATGCATTATTACTACTTTCTTTCTAACCCATCCATCCTGAGTTCCCTACCTCAATAAAAGAGTTCAAACATGCTCTGGATGTGCAACTTAAAATCTGTTTCATTGAGATAAACTTTCCAGAAGAAGAAAACAATAATGTGGTGTCAGCTATAGAAACAAAAACATAAGTCACACATTTTTGAGAATATTCACAGATCAAGATTTTGTTTCTCAAGATACCTGAACTTGTGGACCAAAAAAAAAAAAAAAAAATCAGCTTTACAACAGGAAGATGAATTTTCAGAATAGCCAGCATCTAAAATCCCAATAAGGAAAAAGGAGTCTTTAGTCAGTTGGCATTAAAGAGAATCACGTGTATTGGAAACCCAGAATCAAAACTGAGAGCAAGCTAGTAAAATATTTTGATCAAGAAAAGACGTTAACACGTATTTTGATTAGGAAATGTGTTTATATGTACAGTGAAATTAGTTTGTGTTTCAATGAAGAGATTGTTTTATGAATGATATTTTCAGATAACCCCGAAATAAATGTAGTACTCTCGTACTGTTAAGAATAAAATATCTCTGCTCTTCGTTGCCATAGCTGCCTTAACTCAGCTGGCTTTTCCTATAGCTTACTTTTTAATAGACACCTGTTTTGAACCTCATCTTTCAATGACAGTGTTGTTGAAGTGATATTGTGTTGAGAGCTCCAGCTTTGCATAGGACTGTCTCAGTACATACACAACACATGTATAAGCTGTATAAATATATACAAAATACTTAATACTTTTCTATGTCTTTTTTTCAGAAATTAGCAGTTGAAAAGTGTGACAGTATGTCACATCAAATTAAATTTGTGGATCACTTATGTCAATTCTCTTACCTCGTATAACACAATACAACCATTTGAATTGCAAAAATTCATTTAGAGTTCTTTCCCAATTGAAATCATAACAATAAGAATGATAATAAGGGCAAAAGCTCAGATAGAACTTACTATGTAGCAACCCCTCTTAACTCTTTACAAGCATTCATCCATTTAAAATTTATTCAGTGCCATTGAAATCTATGGTGGTTGTTACTATTATCATCTCCAGACGAGGAAACTGAATGATAGAGTATTTATGCAACTTTCCCAAAGTCACACAGTGGCAGGGCTGGGATTCAAACACCAGGCAGTCTGGCTCCTGAATGCGTGTTCTAAATACTACACTCTACTGGTTCTCAAGCTTTAAGTGGAATGTCTGTTCTGGAGTGTGAAAGCTACTTTTCATTTTTATGGAGCCTCTCCACATTCACATAATGAAGAGAACAAGAATGGATTGAAAGTTTATGATAAATGGTTGTTATTTTACTGTCAGTGAACCAAATTCCAATTCCAACACTAGAAGCCACTGGCCTGTTTCTAATAAAAACAGAATTCAAAATAAAGCATAAATCACCCAAAACTCTTATAAAGCACTTCATTAACATCCGCATCTAAGGAAATATAGCCTCTGTATTTGCAAGAGACAATAAAAGAAATAAAATATATACCCAGCTTGCCTTGGCGTAAAATTCTAAACCCTGATAAAAGGTCTATGGTGACAAATAATCTCTGGGACATTGGAAAGCACCTTCTCCGTCGGCACGCAGGAGCATGGAGGCACTGTGAAATGGTGCGCAGAAGAGATTAGTATGTTTATTGAGACTATTCTAAATTGAATAGAAAGGTAACACGCTTTTTTCTGTATGAGCATTCAAACAGTGCTTTGAGGAAAATTGAAAAGCTGTGGTTTGTGTAGCTGGAATAAATCTTGTGATAGTTAGTGCTATTTACCCAAATACATGGCAAAGTTGCGCTGCTTACTTTTTTCTTTTTTCACATTTGTATTGATGTGGGAGAGGAAGGGAGAGAGAGATAGAAACATCAATGATAGGAGAGAATCATTGATGGGCTGCCTCCTGCCTGCTCTCCACTGGGGATCTAGGCCGAAACCTGGGCATGTGCCCTGACTGGGAATCAAATCTTGACCTCCTGGTTCATAGGTCGGCACTCTACTGAGCCATGCTGGCTGGGCTGCACTGCTTATTTTTTTATTTGGGGAGATTATGTGCCATGCACCACTTCTGGGGACAGGTAAGAGCCCCTTCCTTCCTCTGCTACACTGATGACCCAGATGACACCTCAAAGCCTGTTTGCCAGGCTGAGACCCCCTGCGACATGACGGTAGAGCACTGTGGTCAACCGGTTCCTCACGAATGAGAAATACATTTGAGTTGTTTTAATCTTCGAGGAGTTAGGATTTTACTGTTGGTGATGTTACTGCATCATGCCTAACCATTCTAACCAACACAAATTTACCTCCGTAAAATCAGGTTGGAAAGCGGGTAACAAGAGTGTTTCTTTATTTTCTTTAATTGAACCTAACCTAGAAATTGAGTTGTAGCCTCCCTTTATTGGGTTGGCAGTGAACTTAATGTTATTTCTACATTGAAGTCCATTCCCATGACGGACATTTTACTAATATTCTGATACTTTATATAGCACTATACTTACATCTGTTGATTCAGGGAATCCCCTTTGGTTTCCCTTCCTGATGATTATTCCTGGAAAAGAAAACCAGGCCTATCTGACAAGTGGACAGAGAAGACTTGATGGGTTTCAGGAACCCTGCTTCTTGTACAATAATCTTGTTGAATGGTGGGAACCCTTCTCCTTCTTCACTTTACATCCTATCATTTTTCTATGTTTAATGCCCGGAACAGATAAGAATTCAAGTGTTATGGGTCCTGAACTTACACAGTTTGAAAACATCTCTTTGAGAAAGAAAATAAAATTACATATAATTTCTTCACTTGGTTTGGGTGATAATTACCAGGATACATGTATCAATACTAAATCACTTAAAATGTTACTATGTGAATATTATACAGCAGTAGAAAGTTCAGAGGGGAGCGTGATTTAGAATTTAAGCTCAGGACTTTGGGAGACTTTCCTGCACATGAAGGTCCCAGAGGGTAAGTTTCATGATCTTCAAGGTGAAGCAGGACCTCTGACCTTGAAGGACCTCTTGACCTCTGTGGCCCTCCCAGTCTGAGTAAATCCTTTCTCTCTTATCCCCGGATAATCCTTTCCAGGAGCAGGAAAATTCAATTTTTAAAAAGTCAGAAAAGGTTTGTCTTTAATTTCCCCTGAAGCAAGGGAGTATGTAGTCCATCTATCGGGATTGGAGAAAAATGATTATACAAAGAACTGTCAGAATTAATGTCTCTATAAATTACTCTGCCTTATAGAGATGTGAAGGGAAAGCTACATGTATCTTGTAGAATTGCATTTCAGTCGATCTTGTACATTACTCACAGGAATATCACGTTTTTCTCCAAGTAAAGGATTAGACGTCTCTCACCTAACATGCATGCGAACACTGGCACACACCACCTTGGTATGTCTATAGGAGAAATGAAGAAAAATGCAGGGTTATTCCAATTGTCTACTTACTTCTCTTACAGTGTTTAAAGGTAAACATAACACAAATAAGGGTAGCCCATTAGACAAATATATTTTCTGTCTTCATCTTACATTCTCATGAAGAGAACATCTTTAAACATAAAAGTTAAAGGTCTAATAGAAAATAAAATATTTGTGTTGTTAACTAGAATATGATCATCACTGAGGGTTCTGAATCAATCCCTCTATTGTTTTGTTTTTTAGGTGTCTATAAATGATGCAACCTGCTTTGGTTCTGCACCTCACTTTCTCAGAAGAACAGAACTATGAATTACATTTTATATGTAACAGTTTCTAAAGGGGAGTAGAAAAGCAAGCTTTCTAAAGTCTCCCAGCATGGGTATTCAATATTAGTTCAATAAATTACAAATTACTGAAATGACTCTGCCATAAAAATCAGAGATCTTAGTGACTTGGTCAGTTATGTCGATTCTTAACTTGTGTTCTACTTATATAGCATACCTCTGGCAAGCCTTCCTGCTGCACACGAATTCTATATGTGGCTAATGAATCTGATTTTATTGCCACAGGCTTCCTATCTTACATTAAATAGCTTTACAGCCGTGAAACAACTCGCACTTCCAACACAAGTAAATGGTTCTATTTTATGCTGATAATAAGGATGCCATGTAACACTGCACATCCTCCATGGGAACAGGTGCTCTGCAAGCAAATACTTACTAGCTGAAATTGTTTAAGAAATTAAATTTCAGGGACAACACTAAAATTTAAAGTAGGACATTGATAGTGCCTAAGTATGGACTGGTGGATTAGTCATAGAAAACCCTTCTACAAAATCTGCTTTTTAAAATGTCTTTGAATTTTAATAAAACACTTGAATGCAGACAATAATTTTTCACATATGATTTGTATAACTAGCGGTTTTAGAAAAATACATACATTAATACTAAAATTACAAGTTGAGGTCTTTGACCATGTTGTTATATAATGAGTAAGGCATTAGTAGTCTCAAATGGTATCATTAGAATCACACTTTTTAGAAGCTTTTTATACATGTACATATACATGTACATAAACATGAATATATCTATGGCCTCAAGTGCACTAGCAAAAAGCATTGCTTCTGTTTTGAGTACCATATTATGTGAGAAAGTGAAAGCTGCTTGTATGTTATCTAGAAGTTACAAACCTCTCTCTCTCTCCAATTCCCTAGCAAAACAGTAAAAGAACACTAAACAAAAACACCTGGTTAGCCTACATGACTTCACTAGTTCACTAGGCAAGTTCAAAGCTCTTTGTTACCATTTCGCTGCCCTACTTGTCATTAAACCACGTAAAACTACTTCCTGAGTGTTTTGCTCACCTATGAAAGTTAATTGACTCTTTCAATGCATTGGGGTACCATTAGGGCACCATTACTTTATTGCATAACAACCATAACATTAGAACTTGTGTAAGCTGAACGATGAAAACAAACACAGACCCAGGGGCCCAGGGCTTTGTTGTTAGTAAACAGGAATTTCAGTGTAAATAAAACAAAATGAAACCTATTTTGAGGCTACTAATAATGCTGCCACATATATTATTTCAATATGCAATATCCATATATATGTCATTAAAAATTTAGAAAGATGACAAACTTTTTATATGGTAGTATAGAATCTTTTTTCTCCACATATATGTATTTTTTTTCTAAATAAGATGTTAATATGACTAGGAGATCTAAAGAGAAAATGTAGCTAGTAAAGAAAACATAACCATACTTCTTTTCTTAAGTTTCGCACTTTAAAAAAAATAGAGGGTGTAGGCCAACAATGCTTTACAGATGAATTTCACAATAGAAGTCTTCATAACCTCCATGATTCTAAGGCTTCAAAACTACAAAAAGCATTTTGTAAACTTCAAAATTGTTAATAAAAACAGTAATGTCATTTATAGGCAATGATTCCACTTTCGTTACATTTAGTGTTTATCGTCTTATAATATCCAGTTACTTACATCTACAGGGTTGTGTGGTTAAAGACATAAGAATAGGAAATGACTTGAACACTTAGTTTGTTTTGTGTGTTTTTTTAATCCTCACCTGAAGATATATTTTTATTGATTTTTAAGTTAGAAGAAGGGAGTGAGAGAGGAGAGAGAGAGAGAGAGAGAGAGAGAGAGAGAGAGAGAGAGAGACATCTATTTGTTGCCTCCACTACACATCCCAATCTAGGGGATCAAACCTGAAACCTTTTTGGTGTATGGAACTACACTCCAACTCACTGTGCCACCTAGTCAGGGTGCATACTCAATTCTAACTCTAAAGTTGATGTTCTTTTCTTAAGGTTCCATAGACTGTGTTATCAGTTTTGTATTAAGAAGACATATATACAAATAAGTCATCATTGTTGTTTCATATCAGATTAATCTTGCAGTATCACTTTTATTATACCATTTTAAAACTCCAGTCAATGATGGTTTTCACCTTTCCTGCCACATCAGGTCTAAATGAAGGAGCCCATATAACCTGGCTGAATCTCATCAGTCCAACCTTATGTTCCACTAATCCCAAGTGCTTCTCTAATTATGGTGGTATCGTCACTCTCCCATTGATAAGCCCTGCTCATATAATCTGTGATGAAAATGGGACACTGTGAGAGGGGAAGGTACTAAATATTATAATCTGTGATGAAAATGGGACAGAGTGAGAGGGGAAGGTACTAAATATTATAACAAATAGTCATATTCAGGTGTCCCCTCTACAAAATGAAATATGCGGTAAAGTCTAGCTCTCCATGCCCTCCCTGTGCCTAAGAATATTCTCCTTCTCTTATTCACATCTGACAAGTATCCTGGAAGACCTGATCCAGACCCTGCCTTTTCCAGAGATCTTTTGTCACCTAATTTATCTTTTCTCTGACTGATATCAGCATCCAAACTACCAACATACGTTTCAAGTGTATTCATGTCACCTTTTGGTCAAGACTGTGAGCATTTTTTATGGAAAAGGGGGGTTAGTCATTTTTGTTTTTTAGTATTGAAGAAGCCTATCCAGTGCAGGGCAAGTAAGAAATAATCTGTGAATACATGTGGAGTTAATAATTTAAGTTTATTAAATTAAGGAATATTTTAGCTGATCCCATCCTAAAGTGCCTTTAAACAAGAGGCAAATGGAGCACAGAATACATAGATTTTAACAAGATTAAATGAAGGGTCAGAGTATAGAGTGCCGTCTGGGAGGACTGGGCGGGTGTGAAGACCTCTTTGGCTGGCTCCAGGCAAGATGTCTCACTTTCTGAAGAAAAAAAGAAAAAGTCATAGGGAAAAAAAGGCCAAGAATGAGCTAAAGACAAATTCTTCTTATTTCAGAGTTTGTTTTTAGAGCTGGCACTGGCTGCACTTTTTCTACCCAGCCCCAGTAGTTTCTTAACTTACTACCCAGAGTCTATTTGGAAGTTTGCTGCCTTCTCTCAGTTCTTCACGCCCAGGTTGTGACATGAGGCTGCATTGAGAGTACTTTTAGCGCATTTTCATAAACTATAAGCAAAAATGTGAGTGTTACTGTATTTTATTGCTCACAGAAGATGCAGATCAAACTTCCAAGAATTCTGGCAGGAAGGCTGTAGCGGTCGGGTAACAAACACCCTGCCTCCAGAACCTGAGATCAACTGTTACCAGGCACGAGCACTCATCCCCCTAAGACTACGGTTTCCTCAGCAGATTTCACCTGAATTGGTGTGATTTAAACTAAGCTTAAAAGCTAGTGGATTAAGGTTTGGTGTTAAGCTCTGTACTGACAAAAATGCTGCAGATGGATTTCCTAGGCTCAGATTAGCAAACTTCCTCAAGCTTCCTCTCCCTTTACCCCCCAGTTTATAGAACTGCACTTACTTTGAAAAGTGCTACATTATCTCATGCTACTCATTTTCTGTGAGAAATTTCAGGATAATTTATATGCAATGAAATCCTTTTCTATCAGCTGCAATATCCTTGGCCAGGTATATCTGTGTAGACGATATAATTCTCTGAGCAATCCATATAATTGAATAGATGCCAAAGACTAGTCTTAAAATTTAATAAATGTATATGTATCAATTTATCTGTGTGTGTGTGTATATATATCATGGTTTTTTTTTATTAATTAACAGAAATAAATAAGGATTTAGCTTCTTATATTTCGTTAACTGGCCATTCATTAAGCATCAAATTAATAGATAAAATATCAAACCTATTGATTTTTTAATAAAACAAAGAAGAACTATATGGATATAAAAACCTAAGCAACCATGATGGCGAAACCAGAACGACCAGTTGCTATGATGCACACTGACCACCAGGGAGCAGAAGGTCAATGCAGGTGCTGCTCCCTGGTGGTCAGTGTGCTCCGACAGGGGGAACGCTGCTCAGCCAGAAGCTGGGCTCATGGCTGGCGAATATAGCTGCCACGGCGGGAGTCTCTCCCGACTCTGCAGCAGCACCACAGAGCTGCAGCAGCAGGCACAGTGGGCCAAAATGAGCGCAAGCAACATGACACCCAGCCCCGATTCAGGCTTCTCCCTGGCTGGCTGCCGCTTGGTGCACTGCTACATCCCCTGAGGAGTCCCAGACTGCAAGAAGGATGACCAACTGCAGGCTTAGGCCTGATCCTTGTGCTGTTCTCTATAGAAGGCTGTCAGTCTGAACAACTCAGTGACTTAGGGAAGTGTAGGGAACTCAAGGTGAGCCTGACTCTGTGCTCGACTCACCCACTCAATGGTATTTGCAGGATAGACTGTGGTGGCCCATCCCATGCATGTGCAGCAGCTGCTGAAGCTCAAGCAGCAGCCTGTGCAGAAGCAGAAGGCCATCCTGCCACAAGCTAGCAATTGAATATCCCCCGAGGGGGTCCAGACTGCGATAGGGCACAGTTCGGGCTGAGGGACCCTCTCCCACCCAACCCCCCAGTGCATGGATTTTATGTACCGGGCCTCTGGTATATATATAAAAGCCTAAGCAACCTAATGACCGAGTGACCGGTCAATCAGTCACTATAAGGTGGACTGATCACCAATGGGTAGACGCTCAATGCAGGAGCTGCCCCTTCGTGGTCAGTGAGCTCCCACAGTCAGCTGACCAACAGGCACCAGACACAGGGCTCACGGCTAGAGGGTGCTGCTGTGGTGGTGCGAGACTCTCCTGATTGTGACTGACTGGGTGTGAGCCCACAACAGGTGCAGCAGGGCCTGGGTGAGCAGAAGTGGCAGGCAGGAGCGGCAGGCAGCGTTGGACTGCTGGTTTCAGCCCAATCCCCACAGGCCACATCAAGGGAACTTACCGGTGCAAGAATCTGTGCACTGGGCCTCTAGTAAATTTAGAGATATCTTGCTCTTATAATTTAGAAAAAAAGTGAATTTCTCTCTCTCATATATTTCTTAAAATAATGATAAGGAACTTATGCTGCTTTGCACATGTGCCTATATTTGTATTTTCATCATGTTCTGTATTAACAGTGAAATTGAACATTTTAATTTGTCAAGACATGCCTGTCTTTCTGATGTTATGAGTTAGCAACACTAGGGTTTCTGTGTTGAAGAATCCTGTTAGCACAAAAAAATTGCGAGCCATCAACATCTTGCAGTTCCTTATCTCAAAGGTAAAGACCTGACATTTCAGGAGGGAAATGTTATCAGCACTTTTTATCTTTGACTTCATTCAGCCAGCTGTGGAAGCTGCTTCTTCAAGGGGAAGGAAAGGTGCATGAAATGCAAGGATTGGGACTCTAATTTGTGGGTCACCAACTCTCAATCTGGCTTGTAGCATGAATAATTTAGCTCTAATCTGTTTTAAAAGCTGTGATAGGGCTGCTCATCAGTGTGCTTCAGTCAGCAGGCACAAGCAACTTACAAATGTCACACTGTTATGTGACCTTAACAAAGTAGAAATTAATAGTGTAAAGTCATTAAAGAGTGCCCTCACAAATCCAGTTTCTTCTTCTTTTCTTCAAGTAACAAATATTTATTGAATTTTTAAAACAAAAAAGTAATTCATGTCAATTGTAGAAAATCAAATAAAAAACACAAGAGAAATAAAAGTGTCTAATATTTCTACCTGTTGCTATTTTGAGAAATTTTTTTCTGGGATCTTCTCTATATATGTGATATAATAACAGGTGATATGCATATTAATGTGTGTATATATACATCTGAGTATTTTCTTACAAAATCAAGATTACATTGACTATGGAGTTTTGAATACCATCCTACTACTTGTCTAACTCAGACAAACATATATTTTCACTCAGCTACAATCAAATTACTTCTTATTTAGGGCACTTTGAAAAGTTTGTGCTTTCATAGAGTTTGAATTAGGATGAGATAGAGCAACACACACTTTTCAAAATCTATTTCATAGTATTAGCTCAATTAATAATTAACTACTATTTTATCAGAAAGGACAGATAGCCCTAACTGGTTTGGCTCAGTGGATAGAGCGTCGGCCTGCAGACTCAAAGGTCTTGGGTTCGATTCTGGTCAAGGGCATGTACTTTGATTGCAGCACATCTCCAGTAGGGAGTGTGCAGGGGGCAGCTGATTGATGTTTTTCTCTCACAGATGTTTCTAACTCTCTATCCCTCTCCCTTCCTCTCTGTAAAAAAACAATAAAATACATTTTTTTAAAAAGGACAGATAAAGAAAGTTACTAGTAAACAGACTTTTGCTCAATTTGTAGAAGAATATTTAGACAAAGAATTGTTAAAGATTGGATTTAGTTGCCTGACAAGACAGCAAGCTGGTTAGCACAAGAAAACTGAGCATTTAATAAATGTTACCTATCTGCCTAATCTATACCAGATTCTCTTCAATATAGTGGTATTATCACTGTGGAGAAAAAGATAGAAAAAGATGACAAAATCTTGGTTTCCTAAGAGCTTATATTTTAGAAGAGTAGAGACATACCAAAAAATATACTGCATTGTATAGTGATAAGTGCTATAAAGATGAAAAAAGAAGAGTGATAGATAATTCCAGGAGTGCTATTGTGTGGAGGTGAGATCAAAGAAACATTCTCTGATGAGATGTGAGGAGAATATACATGGTACAAGGGGGTAAGTCAAGTACTCAGTAGCGGACAAGCATTCTAGTCTAAAGACCCTAAAGAGTGCACTTAACATCCTTTATAACAAAAGTGCAGCGACCAAAAGGCTGAACAGCTGCGGCCCTTCACCCTGTCTGGTCCTGCCTCCGAGTGGTCACCAACACCCCTGATCACTGCCTGGCTCCCTGGTGCATGCACATTTAGTGAAAGCACAAGAAAATAATTATCAGTCCTTCTGTCCCCAACCAGAGTCTCCAGAGGTCTCTGCTGACACTGCAGCGAAGGTGTGGAATTCTCCCTCCAGGGCCCACAGCCCCAGGAGACTTTCCAAGTTAGCCAAAAAGGCGACCTAAGCATTAACGGGATGGCAGCCCTTTGCTAAGAATATAGAGAGGCTGGGTGGGGTTTTGTGGCATTTCGATGCCTTGCAGATTAGATGAGCTTTCAATCTCTCTTTAAAAGGGGTGGCAAATAATAATTTTTAAAAAATTAAAAAAATAAATTAATTAAAAAAAAAAAAGGGGGGGTGGCAAAGAGGATCCTCAGGCTGCCAGGAGCAAGAGTGAAGGGTAGACACGTTCAAAAACAGACAAATTTTTAAAGAAACAGACATGAAGATCATATTGGGAAACTGAGGGCAGAGCCCTGGGAAGAATGCAAAAATCATTAAAGGGCCAACTTCCATCTTGATATATGTCTGCAAACAACACATAAACAATTTTGTCTCATGGCAAGTGAAAAGCAAAACAATTCTGTTGTGGGTTTTCTTTTGGCCATCCTTAAAGTATAATTATATCCAGCTGGGGAAAGCTATAGCTTCCAGCATTAGACCCCGCAGCAGACCCCATCTGATGGGCCCCAATGGGGCAGGCCTGCCGGGCCCCACCCATGCACAAATTTGTGCACTGGGCTTCTAGTGTTTAATAAAAAATAAAAAAAAAAACAGCAAAATGAGCCAGGGGAAAACATGGCAGGAAAATAAATCAGTGAGATAAACTGAGTCTAGACTATGAAAGTTTCTCAAAGTCTGTAATGAGATTGTAGATTTTTCTTTGTGGAGTTGTCTGTTCTTTTCCACAAAAAAAAAAAACCAAATCATGAAAACTGTTGCCTTCGCCAGGGTGGCAAAAGGCATGAAGTCATTAAATGGTTGGGAAACTAAATTGGATGATCATTAAATTCTTTTTAACCCTGACAGTCTGTCTAAAGGCCTCTTTATAGAGCCTCAGTAGTTCAATAAATCTGCAATTTCTTTCAGTGGTCAGCATCACAGCATTTAGCACAGGGTCTTTGACTCAGGACCCATAATATCTCACTTACAAATCAAGGAACTTTAGATAGACTTTGGATTATTAAAATATGCAATTTTAAAAACGAACACCATGATTTCATTTCGGCCAAGAAGAAAATAAAAATGAGGTTTAGATTCATTCATCCTCTGCTGCATTTGCTGCTAAGTCCTCCTGGCAACACCATGGGCTGTGAAACTCTGGATAAAAATTGCTGTAAATAAAACAAGGGCAGGGAAGTTATCCAAAAGAATATACTGCAACTGTTAAACACCTCTAGGCTTTTCTCGGACACGATGCTACCACTGGGTGCTCATAGCTGGCTACAGGGTCACAGCAGCCAAAAGTCCTCCAGGCAAACGTCTGATTGCAGTTTTGTTGAGGTTGCCAGTAATCAGAAAAATTCTCATCTCACAGAAAAAATCATACCTGAGATTCTTCCCACTTGAAAATACCAAGTACTTAAAAGCAGAGTTTAGCCATTATAGCTAAATGGTGGTTGCTCAGGTCCGGGAACAAAAGGTAACGCCAATGAAATATATTAAGAGTCTCATGCTCTACCGACTGAGCTAGCCGGGCGCGGTTAATGAAATATATTAAGTAAAGCTGAGGTGCATGATGTTTGTGGGTTGGCTGGCTGCCATTGAAGTGTTCACTAGATCACCTCACAAAAATTCTTTGTTTAAATGTCCTGAAAGTCAACAGTTTTGGAACTTTAGCATGTATCAAAAATCCCTTGGAGAACTCGTTAAGCAGAGAGCTGGATCCCACCCCTAGAATTTTTTTAAGTATATTTTTATTGATTTTAAGAGTGGAAGGGAGAGGGAGAGAGAGTTAGAAACATCATGATGACAGAATCACTGATCGGCTGCTCCTGCATGCCCCACACCAGGGATAGAGCCTGCAACCCCAGCAAACCAGAAATGTACCACAACCTCCTGGTTCAGAGGTCAATGTTCAAACACTGAGCCACAAATTCTGGTCTAGAGTTTCTGATAGGGGAAAGCTGGAGCTGGATAATTTGCATTTCTAACAAATTCCCAGGTGCTGCTCCTGTGGCTTTAGAGACAATTACTGGAGAAATGGCAATTTTGTCCTGAATGAACTGTATTTGCCTATTCAACTTACTGACTTTTACTTATTAGGGATTGGGAGTCTAAGTTCTAAGATTTTTCTATGAAAACTTGGTCCCTAGTCTAATTCTGACTTCATATTATTATTGTGGTGACTAACATTTATATAGAGGCTTGGATTTGTCAGAAAATTTATAGATATATAATTACTTATTGTTCACAAAAATTCAAAAGAGGATGTGCATTATTATCTCATTTTTTAAAAAAGTAGACTTTTACTGATTTCAGAGAGGAATGGAGAGGGAGCGAGAGACAGAAACATCAATGATGAGAGGAGTCATTGGTCAGCTGCCTCCCACATGCCTCATACTGGGGGCCAAGCCCACAACTCTGGACATGTGCCCTGCCCAGGAGTCCAACAGTGACTTCTGTCCATAGGCTGATGCTCAAACACTGAGCCACACCAGCCAGGCCTATCCTATTTTTTTTTTTTTTAATGAAAAAACAGACTACAGTAGGTTTGGTAAATTCTGTAAGATTACAAACCTACTAAAAGGCAAGGACAATATTAGAATCTGTGTTCTACTTATTATTTCTCCTGTTGCATGGTTTTTTAGAATTTAATGTGAATATAAATAATCTTGGGATCCTGTTAAAACGCAGAGTCCGCTGATCATATAATGAATACATAATGGCAAAAATTATCAATATTACTATAATAGTTTAAATATTTTATATTATGCCAAGCACAACATTATTTACATAATTTGAATTAGTCATACATAAGATGTAAAAATATTTTTTTCATCAAAATAAATTATCTACCTCATTCAAATTGAGTATTGAATCTATAATCTTTCAATTATATAAGATACATAGGTCTTACAAACATAAAAATACACCCCTAACCTGTTTGGCTCAGTGGATAGAGCATCTGCCTATGGACTCAAGTGTCCCAGGTTTGATTCTGGTCAAGGGCATGTACCTTGGTTGCGCACACAACCCGGTGGGGGGTGTGCAGGAGGCAGCTGATTGATGTTTCTAACTTTCTATCCCTCTCCCTTCCTCTCCGTAAAAAAAAAAAATCAATAAAATATATATATACAAAAAATATACAAAGCTTGAATATCAAGAGCATGACATTGGAATATTCCTAAAAAATCACCCAAAGAATTTTTTTTTTAGGATAATTTGTTTCACTTGGGTATTTATTATTTGGTTAGATGTCAGATACTGTGATAGCTTATGTTAGCATGTAGATTTCTGACCAGTAGATGAAGTAACTCAAAGATTACACTTTTATTGTCTTATAGGATACTAGGGGCCCGATGCACAAAGATTCGTGCACTGGGGATGGGTTCCTCAGCCCGACCTGCACCTTCTCCTATCTGGGAGCCCTCAGGGGCATCCTCTCTAATCTGGGAGTTTCTGTTTGTCTTTGCAATCATATGAGCGAATTGTTTGAGACCCCCAACCCAGTTTAATTTGTTGCTCACAGAATAATAGAGGCTTTTTTTTTTTTGTCTTTGCTTTATTGGTGGATATTTCCTGGAAGTTTTAGGATATCTTCCTTTTAATTTTTCCTAGACACTCTGATTTTACTTATGTCTCTCACCTTTGCTTTCCCTCCATTGCCCACCACAATAGTAACTTGCTTCAGGCTCACTTTGCTATAGTGTCTAGGAGATCCTTCTGCCACCAGAACTGCAATTCCCAGCATTCTTGGTGCTCCCCATGCTCTTGGTTTTCCCTTCCTACTCTGTCTCCTTCCCACAGCCTCCCACCCTGCCAAATCCTCCAAGCCACCAGCTCTCCAGCTTTGCTCTCTGCCTGGCAGCTTCGGGGAGCAACCAAGAGAGTCACGTCCCCTCAAGCTGCTGGCTCTCCTGCTCTGCTCTCTGCCTGGCACCTGTGTATGGAAATTAACCTGCCATCTTTGTTGGGTTAATTTGCATACTCATTCCTGATTGGCTGGTGAGCATAATGGAGGGATGGTCAATTTACATGTTTCTCTTTTATTATATAGGATTATTCTGTTTTTGCATTAAACTCTAGATTTAATTCTAACATTTCTTCTTTCAAAATGCCTAGAAATAACTAGCTCTTCAAAATGATTTTTTAATCTTTTTTTTTACAATTTCATTGGCATCCGCATTAATGAGTTGAATAAAATCTTTGACATGTGTTTATTCAATATTTGCATGAAGTCATCTTTTTCATTTTTTGAAAATTCTACTTGGACAGTGTTAGAGGTTATTCCCAGAATGCCCAAGTGAACCCACCTGCCAGAGACCATTCTAATGGCACTGCCCAAGGAGTAACTACAGTGCTCTCCAGACCCAAGCACATGTTTTCTTGTCTCTTGGAAACCCAAATAGCAGTAGGCCTTTACCTTTGGTGACTCTGCTTTCCAGGGTTTTTGGTTTTCCCTTCCTAATTTTTTGGTTTCTGTTGTGAGGTTTTGGCCAAGTATGGTATACTAGTCAGTCTGTGCATATCTAACTCAAGCCTTGAGTCCTCTCTCCAGGCCCAGAGAAGATGTCATGGCCCACAGCCTGGGGATGTCCAGGCTGAGAGCCCGTTGGTTTGTGCATCAGTGATTCAGAATCTCCCTGGGGTGATGGGAATCTATTCTGTCAGGTGAGCGATGAGAAAAATCTGGTTTGTTAATTTTTGTTTGTTTTTTCATTTTACCATACTTGAACTCAAATAAATTAAGGAAATAACTTCTTGAACACTGGGAAATAGTACAGACCTTTCAGATTCGTATTTCTTTCTTTATTTTTGACCTATAGCTGAGGTGGTAGAGTTGAAGCTGAAAGCCATCTATGTATCTGGAATCAAGACAAGCCTTTACCTCTCATTTAGTGAATTTGAAATATTTTTCTACCTCTAGGGGATATTATTATACTAGATTATAAAAACTCTCAAATTAAAGAAGTTCTATTAAAATTGGTCTTTAGGGAAAATTAAGCACTTATATACATCTAGTATTTTCAGAACAATAACAAAACTAAACTCTAATACTTTAAATATGCTAGTCTTAAAAAATACTCATAGAAACCATTAGCTTAAAATACTTTTATATAAAAAAAGTAAGTGCACAAACTTGAGGTGAATCTTTGAACAAACAGGTCTGGTTTAATAATTTAAGATTAAAAAGTAAATAAAGAGCTATATATTGTTTATGGACTTTATCAGCATGTGATATAAAGCAGGCATACATGTTATTTTTTAAGGGGATTCAGGTTTGTTATTTTATGAAGAAGCTAGTTAATCTGGACTGCCTACATTTTTTTCTACCAGTTTACAGTATAGAAAATATCATTACTTCTACTGATTCTTTAAGATAGTGAGAATGGAAAACTTGTGCTCAAATTGAATCATAATTCGGTCAACCCCTTTACATCAACAATAATTATGCCAGATTGATATAAAGACTGAAATCTTTCCTTAACCAAATTTAATTGGATTAGTTAATGGATGATCATTAGATAAATAATACTAAAGCCTTGGTACAAAGGTGGGTAAGGTTCTAAACTTAATGAATGTGGTTATTTTGACTACAGGAAAAAGGTGCAGAGGTCATGTAGGTGGCTGTAAGAAGTTGTATGATGAGTGCTTGTGACCTTTGCTGGTCTGCTGAAATGCATGTCATATCACACAGTCCTCAGTCACCCATTTCTCAGTGTTCTCTGTGAACTGGAAGCTAGATACTTAATTGATAGAGATTAAGACTATTCTAAAGATAATAGTGGTAAAAAAGAGTACCCTACCCCTAACCCTAACCCTAACCCTAACCCTGACCCTAACCCTAACCCTAACTCTAACTCTAACTCTAACCCTAACCCTAACCCTAACCCTAACCCTAATCCTACCTTTTGAAAAAAGTAACTGGAGGCCCAGTGCATGAATTCATGCACAGGTGGGGTCCCTTGGCCTGGTTGGCAATCTGGGCTGATCGGGGCCATCTCACCCACTCCTAATCAGACCAATGGGAGCCAGCCAATCAGGGAGGAACCACGGGAGGGTTCCAAGGCATGTCTGTCCCTCTCACCCAGTCCAAATTGGCCAGACCCTAGCAGCAAGCTAACCTACCAGTCAGAGTGTCTGCCTCCTGGTGGTCAGTGTGCGTCATAGTGACTGGTCAAGCAGTTAAGCGAAAGGTCGACCAATCTGTCAGGCACTTAGCCTATTATGCTTTTATTATATAGGATAAGCACGTTTCTGTTTATAAAGGGGAAACTGAGAGAACTTTATTTGGAAGCAACGTGTTTGGTTACATAAGAATGGGGGGGGGCAGGGAAGGATGGCAAAAGGTCAAACTTGAATAAATAAATTACAGAAGGTTTTCAGAAAGTTTATTTTATTTGCCTTAGATTATAATAACACTAATTAATGTATCTAAAAAGTAGTAGTGAAATATGTTCATTTTGGCAAACTTCTCTCTATTGATGGCTTTATTACAACTTTTTGAAAAGGGATTTTGTGGGTCTCTTCCTGCCAGGCATGGTATTAATACAAAACCAGCATATTTGGCTTTCTCGTTGTTAAAGTAAAATTGTTTTGAAATATTTCTTTCTCTCCCAACAATGTCATTCTTTATCTTCCTTGAAATCAACACAGAGAGCAGAAAGTTTATATTGCATCAGAATAATTTTTGGTGTTTGCATTGATTTTTGTCATGTTCTTCTTATTAAAAACAAACAAAGGCCCAAAACAAAATAATGGACGTTTCTTCATAAATTACTATGTTTATTTAAATATGTGTTGCCACCTTAATTAATTGGGCAGCCAAATACCCTTTCTGAGGTACACATGAACACATCGCAGTCAAGTGACCAAATCTGCTCTCTTAACTCCTGGTCTTTACCTTCCTATGATATGGGTATAATTTTCAAAAAAAAAAAATTTAGGATGTTTTTCTTACCTGCAACTAATTTTTAGATTTTTCAGAAGCCTCTAGAAAAATTACAAAGATTTGTTATTCACCTTATAAAAAGAGGGATACTAGAAATAGACTTGTTCGGTAACTCCATGTTTATTAATTAGCTTGGCACTATTGTAAAAGTTTTGTGGGAAGGATTGTCAAATCAAGAGAAACTTAGCCCTTTCTGTGTTACTTTTGTGTGTTTTCTAATATAAATATTTTAGAGACAATACTCTTTGGAAGAAGGCACTTGAGTTTTGTCAGTGTGCTCACTTTCCATTATATATTTTACTCTCAGGGAAAGCATTGACTAACTTATGCAATGCTTATAAACTGTATCTTAGTAGAGAATTTTACTGTCTTCCAGTGTGATGTTGCTGGGCACTGTAATAAACCAACCAAATCCATTTAGTCTTAAAAAAAGAAAAAAAAGCAGGTGGTTTAGTCTTCTCTCAGATGCTGGTCTAAAACAGGCTAACAAGGAATTCTTACCATTTGCATGGATGGAACTGGAGAGCATTATGCTAAGTGAAATAAGCCAGTCAATGAAAGAAAAATACTGAGAGGCTTACAAAGTGCCCCGAGGCACGCGCAGCCCAGCAGACTTTCCCAGGGAGACAGTTTGCTGCCTCAACGGTGCTTAGCAGCTTACAGAGTGCCCCAAGGTGCGTGCGGCCCAGCAGACTTCTCTGGGAAGCCACTGTGGGCTCCAGCTCAATGCAGTCACGCATATCTGCGCACAGGTCACCCAGTTGTGCGGCTCCAGAGACTTCTCTTGGGAGACACTGAGAACCCCAGCTGGATGTGATTTTCTGTCTACCTCACAACTACAGAACTCTGGACACCACAGTCACGCCTTGCCAGAATACAGACCCCCTGACCCCCAATACCCCAACAGACGGCTCCTGAGTGCCACTGTAAGTCCCCACTGGGCACGCGCGATTTCAATCAAGAGCACAAGACAAAAAAAAAAAAAATTGGGACAACCCCTCCACGGCTGCTGACTTCTAGACACCTCAGTTGCACCATTCCAGCTCACAGACTTACATCAAAAGAGCCCAAAAGCTCAAGTAGGGAGCTACACTAGATTGCCAAACTCAGAAGACCCGAGAGGTCACACAAGTAGCACCATCCCCAAAAGAAACTGGGCAGCAAAACAATTGGAGCTACAATTAAAACATTACAGCAAAACATGGGAAGACAAAAAGGCAATCCACAAAGGAAAGAAAAAGAGGAATCACCAGAAACGGAGTTAAATGAAATAGAGGCTACTAATTTATCAGAGAAAGAATTCAGAGTAGTGGTTATAAGGATGCTCAAATGGCTGGAAGACAAATACACACAACTCAATGAGAATTACAAGGAGCTGAATGAGAATGTCACCAATATGAAAAGGAACCAAGAGGAAATAAAGAACGACATAGCTGCAATAAAGAACACAATGGAAAGATTAAATAGTAGACTGGAAGAGGCTGAAGACTGCATCAGCGAATTAGAAGACAAGGTAGGAAAAAAAACACAAACACAGGAGCAACTGGAAAAAAAACTTAAAAAGCAAGAGGAGAGCCTATGGGAGCTCTGGGACAACACAAAACAAAACAACATTCACCTAATAGGGGTACCAGAAGGAGAGGAGGAGAAGCAAGGAATAG
>PVJC01017366.1:0-32604 GCA_004026665.1 Murina feae | reverse complement strand
GGGTGAGTGGGAAAGAGTTGGCGGCCTGCTTGGTGGCTTCCCAGGTCCCTTCTGTGGATCAGGGAGCAGGAAAAGGCTGGCCTGACCACGAGCCTCCACAGTGTGCCTGGTGGCAGGTCCCCAGCAGGTAGACACACACAGGACTGCTCTGAGCCTCAGATGCAGCTGGGGGCAGGTCCCCAGTGGCCACACACACATACACACACACACACACACACAAAAGGCGCCTGGCAGACTGGGGCCATCATAGGACATCCACTGAGGGGTCCTAGACTGTGAGAGGGCACAGGCCGGGCTGAGGGACTCCCTCCACCCCGAGTGCACAAATTTTTGTGCACCGGGCCCCTAGTAATAATATGTTTATGATTTTCTGAGTTGCCTTGTTTAATTAAACAAGTTAATCATTTGCTATAATTGTTTGAACACACATGTCTTTTAAACATGGAAACTGTGATTATTTTATCGGGACCCTTAGGAAAAAAAAGGAATGCAGCAAAAGGAAATCACGGGCAAAGTGTTCCTTATTGTGATGGATTGATTTTTTGAACCATAAAGTTACTTTGGTCAACACCTAACAAAGGCAGCTGTCTGGGAGAGGAACCAGATATCCACACCTGTATCAGTAAAATTGGGATTAACCCAATTTTAAAAACAAAGATAAGCATTAGCCATTACATATGCAAACCCAAAGATATTTAATATGTTTATAAAATCCTAAAAACAGAATTTGTTTTTCAAAACTGCAGACCCACTCACTGTGGCCTCCTTTACAATGAAAAAGCTTTGCTTCGTGTGCATTGTATGGTGTCTCATTCCTTTTTACATTAATCGTACATTGTTTTATGACAATAAAAATTCTTAACATGTTCAATGAATTATTACTATGAGTCTTCTTAGGTAGATTATTGAATATAATTATGTTCCACGTATTTGTTCTTGAAGAGGAATATCCATTTCTTTACAAAAAGCCAAGATTCTAAGATAAGCAATTCTCGTAAAGATATATAGGGCTTACTCCAGGCTCTGATGATAATTAGGAAGTTTCACAAATGGGCTGGCCCTGAATTCCAACTCTTGAGATAACCAGGGATGCAAATAAAATAAGCTAATCTGGCTCAAGTTTTATAAAATCATGCCAAAATTCCATCTTTAACTGGTTAAAAATACAATATAGTTTGTGGTGGCCAAACAAAAAATAATCACATTATTTTATGGTAAAGACTATCATCCATGTCTTCCTTTGAAGTGAGATTAAATTTTTTTTTTCTGGCTCAGCTCCCTCAGTTAAAAGATGGCATTTTGTATACCTGAATTATTGGAGAAATTGTTCAAAGTGAAATGAAAAAAATTTCAAACTCTAAGCTCTTAGACCCTCACGAATCTTCTCTCTCTCACAAGTCTTTCCCCTCGTGCTATATCTGATAATATTTTTCAAAGCTGAAAGGCAGGATATTAAAAAGCATATGTATATATGATAAAAATTCAATATGCCCCTTTTCCCTTGCCAATTGATTCCCAACTGGCATACTGCATTAACTAAAAATTCACTATTAGGAATTTATTACTCTATCCCAAATCACATCATCTCCAAATATCAGTTTTTATGTTGCAAAATCCTGGGGTAGTTTTCATTTGCATTCTACTGTGTGAATTCTTTTATCAGATTGCTTACCTCCAGCTATGATGGGCTGCTTGAGTTTTGAAGAATGTGACTTGGAATACATGGGGCAGAAGGATAATGCTAGAGCCTCCAGCACTACCTATGGGTGACAGGTGTGGCTATGAACTAAGAAAATAGCCTGAGCTTCCTGGTGCTCAGATGCCCTGATGGAGAGCAAAGTAATACAGTATAGAGAGAAGGTGAGGGAATAGACTCCAATCTTACCTATCTCGTTTTGCCCAGTACTACAATACTAGGAAACTTTTAGTTGTGCTAGAGCTCTCTAGTTCAATCAAAGACCCTGTATTTAAAGTCTGAAGCTTAGTAAGTTTGTTTTTTTGTGTGTGTTTTTTTTTACCTCCCACCCAGCCTCCCCCACCTTCCCTCCGAGATTCCATACTCCTTTCCATGCTAAGCTTATTAATTAAGCACATAGCATTTTAATCCAAAGGTTGTGCCAAGTAACGTACACAAAACAACAGAGACTTTTTATATTCCAATACAAATAATTCAAATAACCACTATTTTTTTTCTATTTTGGATGTTTGTGAGAAAAGAATTTTTTGTTGTGGATGATTTGCTGGTAGTTCTCTCAAATATCCATTTCACTCTAACCAACCCATGGCCCACGGTAGTAGTTGGGTTATATATATTTCACATACCTCTGGGACATAATAGAACAATCATTTCAGCCTCACTAGTGAAAATATCACAGTAAGCCACTTTAATTCAAAAAGTAAATCAAGGAAAGGAATATATTTTAGTAACTGAAAATTATAAACTTATACTGTTCTGATATGCTAATAATTTTCCAAGTTGTTTTATGTAAATAAACAACCATTTGCCATAATTGTTTATCTTATTAGTTTAGAAAAAATAGTTTTTCAAAAATCTTAGAGAATACCATGCATAAATTAATGTATAAAGAATAACATGATTGAATAAACATATGAAAAGCAGAACTGACAATGATGTAAATTCTAAGAGAAAAAGGTCTATAAAATTATTTATAAAATTACATTTATAGCAATCACAAAACTTCACCTGCATAAAATATAATTATATTATCTATTGTATATATCTATATTTATATATATGTGTATATATATACATATATAATTTTTTATTTTTATTGATTTTCGGAGAGGAGGGTAGAGAGAGAGAGAAAATCATTGATCAGTTGCTTCCTGCATGCTCCCTACTGGGGATCAATCCCGCAACCTGGGCATGAGCCCTTGATGGGAATTGAACCTGGGACCCTTCATTCCACAGATCGATGCTCTATCCACTGAGCCAAACCAGCTAGGGGTATATCAGTATATTTAAGACTAGAGAGTTTCTTGTCTATAAAACCTTGCACTTAAAAATCCCAACTGTCTTTCTGTATGTTTATTATATATACAGCAACATGATAACTACCTTCTATAAAAAGTTATTAGCCACAGCTTTGAAAATAGAACTGTTTTTATAAGTAGTTCCAGATTAATATTGCATACTCTTTGTAAATTCATAGAAAATTACAAGCATTTATTATTTCACTGTAGTTATTAAATCCTCCTGGGAATTCTCAAAAAATACGTATGCTATAGGAGCTACATTAGTCATTTCTAATTAGCACAAAAACTTATATGCTTATATAAGCATTTTAAAAGTGTCATATTTAAAGATAACGAAAACTTGGCAAGTTAGCCTTACATTTCTTGGATTCTAAAACTATTTACTTGGGCCCAGCCAGTGTGGCTTTCTGGATGAGCATCGACCTAAGAACCAGCAGGTCATGGTTTGATTCTATCAGGGCACATACCCAGATTGCAGGCTTGATCTCCAGGGGGCGTGCAGGAGGCAGCCAATCAGTGATTCTCTCTCATTATTGATGTTTCTATCTCTCTCTCCCTCTCCCTTCCTCTCTGAAATCAATAAAAATATATTTAAAAGCTATTTCCTAGGGAACATAAAGATAGTTTAATCTCTATACCTTCTCATAATTGTATAAATACTTTAATGTTAGAAAAGAAAAAAAATCTAAATTATATTTTGCATGGGTACTATTAAAATATAGTGTGCATTTTATACACATTTTGTATCCATATTTTAGATCCATTACACAAAACTTTATGTTATATACTAATGAACTATTAAGAGCTTTGCAAAGATAATTTGATTGGCCCTTATCTGCTTTGCACACTACTTTAGAATATAATTCTGGTATAAAATACATTATCTCTCATGATTAGTTATTTGTAGCAAATGTATTTTAAGGAAGGAAGAAATTTAGACATTTCTTCTTCTGGTCAGACAGACACTTAGCCTTTTATATCCTATACTAGGTGCCTGGTGAACAAAAATTTGTGCACTCAGGGGAGGTCCCACAGCCCAGCCTGTGCCCTTTCTCAGTCTGGGACCCCTCCGGGGATGTCCATCTGCTGGCATGACTGGCCAGCCTGGGTGAGGGGCTGATGGCTGTTTGCAGGTTGGCCAAGCCCCTCAGTAGGAACCCTCACCCCATGGGGGTGTGGTCAGCCTGGGTGAGGGGCTGAGGGCTGTTTTCAGGCTGCTCACAGCTCCCATTGACCCAATGTCCCAGCAAGTCTGGCAGGAGTCAAGTTTCTGGGCTTTATTTATCTTCTATAATTGAAACTTTGTTGCCTTGAGTGGAGGCCTAGGCAGGCAACAAAGGCTCCTGTTCGCTTCAGTTCCATGGCTCCTATAATTTAAACATTGCTGCCTTTAAGCAGAGGCCCAGATGGCATAGGCAGGCAGTTTCCTCCATTGCTGGTGCAATAGAAGCCTCCTGCTTGCTCTAGCTCCATGGCTGCTGGCTGCCATCTTGGCTAGGTTAATTTGCATACAGTTGCTCTGTTTGGCTGGTGGACGTGGCTTAAGTGTGATGGAGTGAGGGTCAATTTGCATATTAGATAATAAAAGCCTAATATGCAAATTGACCAAATAATGGAACACCAGCATAATGACCAGTCACTATGACTCGTCACTGAGCTCTCACAGAGGGAGTATCATTCAACCAGAAGCCAGGCTCACAGCTGGTGAGTGCAGCAATGGTGGCAGGAGCCTCTCCCACCTCCACAGCAGTCTAAGGAGCAATGAGCTGAGCAGTAAAGAGCAGCGAGCAGGCAGGTGATAAGGAGTGAGGGGTCCCATATTGCACCTCATGGAAGATCCACTGGCCTCACCCTCCAGTCTCTCCCAGTGGCCAACTGCTGGTGATTCACACTGCTAAGGGCTGGGAAAAATTCAAGACCCAGTTATGTGGCTCTGGGACAGTGGCCACACCATCTTTCCCTCACTATAGATCCACTAGCCCCATCCCCCCAACACTTAGAGCCCTCCCTGCTGAGCTCAGGCTCCTCCTGGCAGAATCTGGGACAGACTGACTTGTGTGGCCTCAAAAGTTAAAAATGAAACTTCCTTATGACCCAGCAATTCCAATTCTGGGAATATATCCAAAGAAATCTGAAACACTAATTTGAAAGAATAATGCACCCCTATGTTCATTGTAGTATTATTTACAATAGCCAAGTTTTGGAAACAGCCCAGGTGCCCATCAGTAGATGAGTGGATAAAAAGGCTGTGGTGCATTTAAACAATGGACTACTACTTGGTAGTAAAAAAGAAGGAAATTTTACCCTTTGTGACATCATAAATAAACCTGGAGAGCTTTATGCTAAGTAAAATAAGCCAGTCAGAGAAAGACAAGTACCATATGATTTCACTTAGATGTGGACTTTAATGAACAAAATAAACTGACAAACAAAATAGAAACAGACTCAAAGATAGAGAACAGACTGTCAACCATCAGAGGGGAGGGAAGTTGCGGTTCTGAGTGAACAAACTGAAGGGATTAAGCAACAAACAAACAAACAAACAAAAAACCTCAGAGATACAGACAACAGCATGAAGTTTATTACCAGAGAGGAAAGGAGTAGGGATGGATAGAAGAAGGTATAAGGAAGATAAATGAAGATGGAAGGATATTTAACTTGGGGTGGTGAACACATAATATTATATACAGATGATGTACACCTGAAACCTGTGTGATTTTATTAACCATTGTCACCCCAATACACTCAATAAAAATAAAATTAATAAAATAAGTACATAATACATAAAAATCTAAAGTAAAATAAATTGTGCTTTCTTGGTAAATATTATGATATTGTGAGGAATACCCGTTAGTTATTTGTAAAGTCAATAAACAGAAACTACTGAATAATCAGTTTAGGGTATAAAGTGATTGAGATGTAGAATAACTTCGCATTTGGAAATCTTGCCATTTTTCTGAAATGTTAAAAGAAGAATCAAAGTGACATTAACACAAATATTGGTTTCTAAAGAAAGATAACATTTACCAGTAATAAATAAACCGACTAGACAAAAATATAACAGAAAAACCTGGAGTCTTAATGCTGAACCCAAGCCATTATGGTTCTGGAATTTATTAAAAGGAATAATTCATGGGACATTTGGAAGTAATCTTTCTGTTATATTATGCATTCATGAGCTCCTTATTAGGATATTGTGGCTACTTTCGGTCACTACACTTTTTACAAGATGTGGACAAACTGAAAAAGATCAGGAAAGAATGAGGAGAATGTACAGAGAGATAGAAAATAGTAACTGAGGAAATGTTTGAACAATTGTGCTGCTTATGCTAGTAATAGAGGAGAAAAACCCTCGGGGCAGTCTGATTGTTGTAATTAGATACGTGAGGTATTTCCACAAGATTATAACTGGTTATTATTTCTTCTCCACACGAAGGTTCGCTAGAACAAAAGAAAGGTGTGTAATTAAAGAGCATTTTATTGTATATGTAATCCCCAATTAAACTTGTGTTTATTTTTCCATTCCTTTGATGTAGCGAGAGACGTGCTGGAAAGCTACCTCAGTAATCCTTAGCAAGATCAATTTCCTTTGAGATCTGAAAACAGAGCCCCCTTTCTGAGAAAACAAGAGTAGCTTGGTTGGTCCAGGAAGGGGGCCACATAGGCATCTTCTGTGTTTTTGGATAATGTTAGCCCAAGATGTTTAGTCTGACAATGCTTACGAGGGTAAGTGGGTGAACTCGAAAGAAAGGGGCCCTTTGAGTTTTGAAAAGTTATTAAGGGGAGGTTCTGGGCACGTTCAGAACTGCAAAGATAGGTACTGAAAACATTTTGAAACAGTACTTCCAGAGGTAATGGCTGAATATAGTTGAGAGAGGTGAGCACAGCAGCTGGGTTATGACAATCAAAGGGGTGAAGATCCTTGCTCCCTGTAATTCTCACAGTAGAATCCTTCCTTGTGAATTCATGGACGCCACCGGTTATCAACAGAGACATCCTGTGGCAGGGAGAAGCAATGGCAGGAGGAGAATAATGTGTGAAACCCAGCACAGGGGCAATAAGGCACAGCCTTCTCTCTCTAACTAAGGACAAGTCTGAAAGGCCACCCCAGCCCCAGACCTCTCCATGGAGCCCACAGAAGCTTTTGCTGGGACAGCATTAGAGATGAACTTCTCTCTGTATCCAATCCTATTTCCTTTCTCTCTCTTCCACAGCTGTGGGTTCCCAAGAGCACTCCTTCACAAATGTCTGGCAAGCTAGTCTTCAGCGTAGCGTCGGCTTCATAGGGAAGCCAAGTTGCAGCAGTTCGTGCCAGGAATGTTCAAAAAAGCAGATGCTCGTATGCAATTTCAGAGTTGGATCATCTGCCAGACAGGAGGATGACAGCAGATGACTGCAAAGTCAACCAAGAGGTAGTCCAAGTCGCAGCTGCTGGGCCAGATGTGACTATCTTTGCTAGACTAGAATAACAGGTGCATGGTGTACAACCACTGATTTAATAAATGCTTTTTTTTCTATTTTTATCAGAAATGAGCGTTATAAGGAGTTCAAATTTACTTGGAATAGATAAGACATTCATAGACATCTAGTGTTTTGTCCTAGGTCTAAGTGAACTCTCTTGTGCTATGCCATCATACGGACCAAAGAGATCTACACCCTCTGGATGTCCATCACCTTGCTCCACTAGCTTAATGTCATTATGCTAGTTGGAGTGGATGAGCCAGAAGTGACTGGTAGATTGGAGGCCTTGATAAGATCCACATGTTTCAAAGGGTGAAGAATAAAACCCACAAAGATGTAGGGATCGATCTCCACAGTACAATTTTTAGGGGTCCTATGGTCCTTTATTCTTTAAACTAAAGGAAAGATGATTACAGTTGTACCACTAAGAAGGAGGGACAATGGTTAGGTACTCCCATTTGTGCTATGGAGGTGCCAAGCCCGTCTATATTACGGAGGTACCAAGTGGCACATGTGGGAACACTGCTATGACTTTTGTACCCAGGAACATAACAGTCAGCCACCTTTCAGCAGGCCATTTGTTGATATATTAAGGTTTTCCCCCCTGAAATGCCACTTTCCTTCTTTCCCTGAGTTTTAAACAAATAAAGAAAATAAAGGAATTAAATATGGGGGCCAACATGAAAATGGTTAAACTTAAGGATGTAACTAGACAACCAAATGGGTTTACTATCTCAATCCCAGAATTTGGCAAACAACCCACCCAGTCATGGATGCTGATAGACTGCCTGCAATTTCCTCTGAACAACGATGGCTTTCTCCTAGGCTTCCGCTATAGAATGTCTCCAGTGAGTTTCTCTTGTGGTAGACTCTAATCCAGAAGTAAGTAGGTTCTGGAAAATGCAGTTCCAGGCTTCTCCTGTGAAATACAGGGCAGGGGAGGACTTAGAAAACAGCGACAATGATTTGAGTCAATATTAAACAGGGGCTTTAGGGCCAATTTCATACTGTCACCTGTTTTGTTTAGTTTTCTAATGTAGCCATACCCAGGAATTACCTGTAACTGCTTTCATGCTGCATTGAGAGAACTGAGTATTTGCAACAGAGATTGTATTGATGGCAAAATCTCCAACATTCATTATCTGGTCTTTTATAGGAAAATGTTTGTCAACCCCTGCACTAGAAAACTTAGTATGGCTTTCAGGATAGTCTGTGAATATTGGTCTTCTCTTCTCTGTCTTCATTTTTTTTTTAAGTATGTTTTTATTGATTTCAGAGAGAAAGGGAGAGAGACAGAAACATCAATGATGAAAATCATCCATAGGCTTCTTCCTACACGCCCCCTTCTGGACAATGAGCCAGAAAGCTGGCATGTGCCCTGACCTGGAATTGAACCTTGACTCAAACTATGACCTCCTGGTTCATAGGTTGACACTCAATCACTGAGCAACACTGGCTGGGTCTGTTTTCTGTCTTCTTGAGTTAATTGTGGTCACATATATATATTTCCTTGAATGTCATTGATTGCATCTAAATTTACCCCTTACCTTTTATATTTTATGTCTTTTTTCTCTTTATTAATCTCTATAGAAAAGCCTAAGCGACCATTATGACCAGTTGACCACTTGACCAGATGCGCACTGACCACCAGTGGACAGAGGCTCAATGCAGGAGCTGCTGCCTGGTGGTCACAGTGCTCCCACAGCCAACCTCCCATGGCTAGCCAACCCCCCATGGTGGCTCCCCCTGGCCAGCCCGCGTCAATCGGCCTAATCACAGGCCAGGCCAAGAGACCTTGCCCATGCATGAATTTATGCACCAGGCCTCTAGTAATATAAAATATGTAATGTTTCTAATATATTTTGTTTTGATACAAAATAACACTTTGCCATAAGTTTTCTTGCTTAATTGGTATAGTTTGTTATATAACTTAATTTTGCTTGATTTTATTGTTTCATTCCATATTTAAAATGAAATAATGTTCTTGTTTTTTACATAACTTCTTGAATTTAATGTTTAATCTATTTATTTAAAATATTATTGAGTTCTTTAAATGTACTTACAGTTATAAATTTTTCTTCTCAGTACTGACTTGGTTTAAATCCATTACTTTTGAAATATAGAGATTCATAATGAATTTCTGAAGCTCATATTTTTGTTTTGATTTTCTTTTTAACCCAAGTATTATTTAGGAATGTGTTCTTAATTTTGGAAATAGAGGGCTTTATGTGTGTGTATGTTTCCAGTCATTTATAGTTAATTTTTAGTTTATTGAATTGTAGCTCTATAGGTTCATTTCCTAGAATTAATTAAATTACTCATTGCAGCCTTATAAATAATCATTATCTACTACCACAGGAAAAAGAATTGGAGTTTTGAATAAGATCACCTATGGATTTTAACTTTTCTTTCATTAATTATATAAAATTATCAGTCATGTTTGTGTCATTCAAATTCTATCCTCAGCATGATTTGTTCCCAAACCAGATAGAGATGGGAATGAGGATGGGAGAGAGATAGAAGGGAGATAAAATTGAGATAGTTTTAGTTACTCTATGTTCAGTCACCACAAACTCCTCTTACGGAGTTCGTACAACTTGACTTTTTTAAATTTTGGCATACTTCATCTCTCTTGGCTTTTTTCATCTTCTTCTGGATCAATTCCCATTTGGATGTACAAATTTGTTAAAAGTGGAATTTATGTCTTCATAATGAAACCATATATCTTGTTAATGAAAAAAAAGATAAACAAGCGAACTAATTCTTTATCCTTTTTTGCCCCCACTTGATCTCACCATTTTTGAAAGAGGCTTGTTAAAGTCTCCTACTAAGATTATAGAATTGCGTACTTCTCTTTACATTAATAAAAATTTTGCTTTAGATGTCTTAACTTTAATGTGTGATGCATGCAAGTTAGTAAAGATTCTGACCTTTGATTTTCCTTTGTTTTAATAATATATTTTTTCTTTTTTTAAATTCTTTATTGTTCAGATTATTACAGATGTTCTTTTTTTTAAAGCCCCATAGCTCCCCTCCACTTGGTTCCTCCCCCCATACCCTGTGCCCTTACCCCCACCACTGTCTTCATCCATTGATGTAAGATTTTTGTCCAGACTCTTCCCATACCCTTCAAGTCCCCTTCCCTCTGAGAATTGTGAGTCCATTCCCTTTCTATGCCCTTGCTTATATTCTATTCACCAGTTTATTCTGTTCATCAGATATTTATATTGACTTGTTATATTCACTTGTTGATAGGTATGTATTTGTTGTCACTTTGTTGTTCATACTTTTTATTTTTACCTTTTTCTTCTTCCTCCTCTTCTTAAAGAATGCCCTTCAGCATTTCATATAATTCTGGTTTGGCAGTGATGTACACCTTTAGCTTTTTCTTGTTTGTGAAGCTCTTTATCTGACCATTAATTTTACATGATAGCCTGGCTGGGTAGAGTAATCTTGGTTGTAGGTTCCTGCTATTCATCACTTTGAATATTTCTTGCCACTCCTTCTGGCCTGCATTGTTTCTGTTGAGAAATCAGCTGACAGTCATATGGGTACTCCTTTGTAGGTAACTAACTGTTTTTCTCTTGCTGCTTTTAAGATTCTCTCTTTGCCTTTTGCCCTTGGCATTTTAATTATGATGTGTCTTGGTGTGGTCCTCCTTGGATTCCTTTTGTTTGGGAGTCCTTTGCACTTCCTGGACTTGTAAGTCTATTTCTTTCACCAGGTAGGGGAAGTTTTCTGTCATTATTTCTTCAAATATGTTTTCAATATCTTGCTCTCCCTCTTCTTCTGGTACCCCTATAATTCTGATGTTGGTACGCTTAAAGTTATCCCAGATGCTCCTTACACTATCTTCACACTTCTGAATTCTTTTATATATTTTTAATTTCTTTTATTAACTTCTTTATTTACAAAATCATACTGTGATTTTTAAAAATTTTCAAACTCTTTTTGTTAATTTCTTTGAAATGTCTCCTTGTATCATCTTAAGAATTCATTTTTATTTCCTTATTTCTATCTGGGGAATGCCTTATCCAGGCAATGAGAGATTGGTTGGCCAAATGCCAAAAGGCTGGCAAGCTGTGACCTATAGATTGAATGGCTTTGTTTGGAAGCCTCCAGGTTAGTAAGCTCTTATGGAGTTAGCACAACTTGTATTCTTCTTCTCGATTTCCTCTTCTCCTTAAGGGGGCACAGAGATAAGCTACATTATGCTTTTTCCCATGTTATAATCACAAAGCCCATAAGGACAGTTCCACCATAAAAGCCATTGAATAGGATGTCATCACTCCTATTTCCCCTTTCACAATGCATTGTCTTGCAAGAGAAAAGCTGCTCCCTGCAGAGCCCTTATAAAAGAGTCCCTGTTACAAGATTGTTCAGTTTCCTACTTCTCCCTAAGCTGTATCCCTTGGCCCCAACTCCTCAGCCTAAGTTTTCAGGTTTTCAAAACACACACACACACAAACACATGCATGAATGCACACTACAAAAAAGGTAATTTTTTAAAAAGAGGATTTATTAGTAACATAGGAAGCCATCTTTATAAAATCTCCTGTTAGTTATTAACTTCTTCCATCTTTTCAAATAACAAAAATTAGCCCTAGCCAGTTTGCTCAGTAGATAGAGCATCAGTCCCAGGACTGAAGGGTGCTGGAAGCCAATTCCAACATGACAGCAGGGCTGAATCTGGGAATGGCTGGTGGCATTTCCCCAAACCTGAATAGGATAAATTAAATTGATTGCTTGCTGCCAGTCAGCTCAGGGCATCTTAATCTACATGTTACTGCCTGCTACTGGCCAAACACCTGAACAGCCCTAGGCTAATTCTCCCCATTCTGACAATGGACTTTGTACGAAACCCTGACCCTTTGAAGTGGATATCTCTGCCTCGCCTCAGGACAATTTGTGTTAATAAAAAGCATGGGATCCTGAACCAAGGAGATCTTAGTTTCCTTTAAACTAGGCTCCTCTGACCCCCAAATGCCTTTCAAAATTATATTTAGTCTCTGGACTCCTATTTAATCTATGCACAGCCTCCTCCAGATTCCAGAACCCTTCTAGATGCTGGAACACAAGCACCAACATTAATGGTATCTTGAACGGGGGCTTCCTGAACCCTGCCAGCACCAATAGAAGGGTTCCAGATTTGTCCTTGGTTGCAGGCTCTGACCCTGGTCAGAGTGCATGTGGGAGGCAACTAATCAATGTGTCTCTCTCACATCAATGTTTTTCTCTCTTTTTCTCTCTCTCTGTCTCTCCCCCTCCCTTCCTCTTTCTCTAAAATAAATGGAAAATTATCCTTGGGTGAGGATTACAATAACAACATGCCTAAAGAAGATAGAAGAATGTTAACATTTTGTCTTTTATAAGAAAAAGAGATCCTAACATTTGAATTAGCTAAGGTAAAGAAATACATGTATATCTGTGTATTTAAAAACTATTCAATTATTATTCTGTGTCTGCTAAAGCACTCAAATCAATAATGCCCTATTTTTCACAAAATAATTTATCCTGATAAATTGTGGAAATGGAGAGGCCTATTTCTTGAAGTGTATTTTTGTCTACTTGTCAACGTGGAGATAGTAAAACACATTGCCTCAAGAACAATGGAAATAATATTAAATTTACTAGACTTTATTCACATGTTAACATTCCAGTTTCTCTTGACTTTCTTAAATTTTGGCATACTTCACCCTTCTTTGCTTTTTTCATCTTCTTCCAGATCAATTCCCATTTGGATGTACAAATTTGTTAAAAGCAGAATTTAAGTGTTCATAATGAAATCAGTGAAACTGCACTAAGTGCCATATACTGTAAATTTTATAGTACATTCTTTCACTAGCCGAATAAAACCACTGTTGCTTTTAGCTATTCCATCAATAACACTAACCAATTTGGCATTTGGTTGAGACTTCTTCTGTCTTGGTTTTCAAACGGAAACAATTAACTCAATCAATTGTGCATAGTTTCCCTAGGAATTACACTAACCAAAGTAGGATGGCAATAAAGGATTATTTCTGAAAATTTATATATTTCTTTTGACAACACACTAAAACACAAAGAAAAATCCATAATTTTCTAAAAGGCATAGACTCCTGGGTCATATTTACTTCTTTTTGTACGTTTATCTTCCTAAATATATATCATTCTATTCTATATTAGAAAAAAAAGTAAATAATATTTTTTATCCTTATAAAATTCAAATATGGGATTCATCTGGAAATTTTCCAGACTCCATGGACAGAGATTTATATTAACTAGTTAGTAATTCTAACCTCATTTTGTTATAGATTTCATCAAAATTTAGATAGATGAAATCTTGAATTCATAAATTCAGTGGAAAATATTCCCTAAGGAATGCTTCAAATCTCCAGGCTCAGGTATAAATGACTCTCTTCCTACCTTTTAAATGTCCCCAGGACAAGCCTGCCTGCTGCATGCAAATATGTCAACTCCTTCCTTTTGTACACTTGCCTTTGATACTGTTCTTGTATCAAACTTCCTGTGGCTTAGCAATCCCAGGATTCTGCCACAGCCATAGAGGAAGTTGCTTGAAAAACATTGATTTGTGTTAGAGCAGCCATTCTTGCCAATACCATTTTTAATTTTTAGATATACAATTATGTAGATTGATTGGCACTAATATTTTGTACAGAATTCATTAATGGGGCAATTTAAAATTCTTAACAGATTTATAAATGACCACTTAAATCAATTATATTGAATAAAAAACACCAAAATGGAATTAATACAGCACAAAATTGAAATAACAGTGGTGTGTTATTTGGGAATCACAGTAAGTTAGTTTGAAAGCGACCTACTTTCAAGACAAATTACTGCGTTGTTCTCTTAGTCTATTTTAATGACATTTTTAGTATGTGGAAACAATTCAAAATCAACATGGTCTTTTGCTAATCACACTTCTTAACTGTCCATCTGGTCATGTTTTAGCTCATAGTTTTGGAAGCTAGAAGTCTAGCATCAAGGTGCCAGTATATAGGGGAGTTTATAACCCAAAACTCCCCTACACACTCATTTTAATGCATCAGCATATTAAAAATGCACCTGCCAAGCTGGTAAATATTCTAATGAAAGCTTCCCTTAGGATTCTTGCCTGCAGGAAAATAGAAAGATAAAAAGCCCTCGGGACAAACACTCAATGAAGCTTGCTGTAGTCTGGGGGGCTCCCAGGCCCCTTCCTGGGTGCACTTTTTATTGCTAAGGGTCCCCAGGAGACCTGCAGTCAGGGGAGCAATGGGCAGCAGCAGCTCAACCCAGGCTCACGCCCTGACCTTGTCTCCAAGGCCCCCCTTTTTTTTCTGAATTCCCAGGGAGCTTAAACCAGCCCAGCCCAGGCTCACTTCTACCACGGTGACCTTCACTTCCCCGCGAGCTAACAGCAATCTTAACTTTCCTAGAGCCCAAGTACTAGTGGAGCACCCCCTAGGCTGCCTGCTGTCGTTTCTTCCACCCTAAGGTCCTCCTTTGTTTCACTGTCCTCAGCTTTAACAAACAAACTCTCAAATCCATCAGGACTCGTGTTGTGAAACATTTCCTACACAAAGTCAGGGACCCACATACCACAGGCCGGCCTGAGACAGACCTGCTCCTGTCAGGCAAGTATTGTCCGGTAACAATACTTGTTTTGGGTCCTTTATCTCATCCCCATCCCATTTCCCAAGGAACCCCATCTTGCTCACAGAACATGACAGAGTGTAGCCTTTGACTCCATCAATTATTATTTTGTTCTCAAACTCTTTTTGATTCACTTACATAAGTTTTATTTTCTTATCTATTTTAATAATGCTTCCATCTTTCTTCCTTTAACGGTAAGCATCTCCAAAGATACAGCTGGACTTGTCTCTTCTGTATTTTTGTTCTGTATCAGCTGGTATTGTACCTAATGTTACATCTCCACCCCTGACTTTCTCCTAAGGATAGGTTTTCCATTTCTTACAGCCTGCTGGATATCACAGTTTGGTGCTGTAATTTCAATGCAGCTGAAATAGAACACTTCATCTTTCAACAATGTCACTTTTTTCTCTGTTTCATATTTCTACAAGTATCCTATTAGCCACCTACTTATCAAGTTCAAAAATGATGACTTATCTTGGAGTATTTCCTCATAGTTCTGGAGGCTAGAAGTCCATGATCAAGCTGCCAGTTGGGCTGGTTTCCTCTGAGACTTTTCTCCTTGGCTTGTGGATGGCTGTCTTCTTATTTCCTCTTCATACACTCACCTATCTGTATGAATACACATCTCTAGGGTCCCTTCCTCTTCTTATATGACACCAGTCATACTGGATTAGGGCTTCTCTCTACCAACCTCATTTGAACTTAGTCACTTCTTTAAAGACCTTATCTCCGAGTATGGTTACATTCTGAACTGTGAGAAAATAAATTTCTGTGGTTGAAGCACCCAGTCTGCAAAATTTTGTTATTGCAGCCCTGGCAAACTGATAGAGTATTGAACTTGCTAATTCTTGTTGATTATCCACTCAGCTTACTATAAATACTCCGAGAATGCAATGCTAAATGTTGAACCCTCTCTATCTGTTGTTTGCAGTCTCTTCATCATAACATCCATCTCATTAAGCATAGTTACATGCTTCACCCTTTCTAGTACTATCTGTATAAACCATTACTGATGGAAGAGTTAATTACTTCTCCAGAATGTCTCTAAGATTTGATCTTTTCTATATACTTCTATGACCTTCATTTAACCTAGTCCTTCACCTTATGCCCTGCTTTCTCAAAGATGCTCCTAGCCAGGCTCTAGTTCCTTAAATTAGCTAATATTCTTTGTTTTTATAGAAAACACAGAAATTACTGCTTTCATCATCTCTTTAACCTGCCAGGAGCCTATTCATATTTTAGTTTTGCACAGAGCAGCATTTTCTGAGTTATATATTTTGGAACCTCAGGTTATGGAATATATATATATATATATATATATATATATATATATATATATATCTTTAAAAATGTCCTGCTCAAACATATTTTGGAGATACTGGCCCCTCTACCAGCCCTCACTTCCTCTGCTGATGCGCTACCCTTACATGGTGTTCTTCTCCTGCACCAGTATACATACATAAATTCTATTGCTAAAGTTTGTTTTTTAAATTGGGTTAGAGATAGACTCTTTAAAATTAAGATTAAGAAGTTATTTAATCATGAACCTAAATTGTTTGTGAGCTTGATTTTAAGGTCTTATTTTAAAACCCTAATTATTTGATAAGCATCATGATTTTATTTCTACAGCTGATTTTTAATATTGGTAGAACCATTATCCAGCCACTTGCTCATTCTAAAAAAAAAACACTGCTAAAGTAGAATAATAATTTTTATTTGTTAATCACAAATGCCATGTACATAAATTATAAATGAAGTCTATTGGTATGACAAATATGAAACATTTCCCAAAAAGGCACAGATTTAGAATCCATAAGCTGCAGGCTAGGAACTTTCTGTTAATCTACACAATCTAGAGGAATGAGTTCTTAATATTGCCCATAGATACTACTCTAATAATTGTTTACCTGGGTCTTTAAGGGGGAAAAAGGAGATAACACAAATGTCACCATTGGCATTGTTCACAAGGTTTTAAAAGACATATTTTTGGATTGCTTTCTAAACCCCTATTACACATCTACTTTGAACACCAGAGGAAGAGAACATGCTGTCTTGAACATTTAGCCTGAAATCCTGGCTGCTGGAAGGTATGACTTCTTCCAAAACCTGCAGCAAAGCTGATCGGCAGATTCAAAGCTTATCAAAAATTTTGACTATACTTTTACTCAGACTTGGTAAAAACTGCAAATGCTTTTGAGAGAGATTCTGTTTGACTGGAAGATTCATGGCCCTGAGTTACTAGTCATCTGCTTCTGCCACAATAACTGTTGTTATTGCTTCAGAGGAAATGTTTGGCTTTGAGCAGTCATAAATAGCTGACAATCACATGGTAACTATAAAATAAAAGAATAAATAATTCACACAAACAGACCTGTGGATGGTAGTGACTTTGTATTATCTATCTGGATGTGAAGAGTTATTGTCTAAAAATCAGTGATTTTGATGTAATTATTATTGGACTAATCTGTGTCATTTATCTAAAGGTGATTCTCTCTCTTTCTCTCTCTCTCTCTCTCTCTCTCTCTCTCTCTCTCTTCTGAAGACTTGGGACATATGTCTAATTTATCAAAAAGCTATAGAATATCTTGTAGATGATTTTGCAATGAATACTGTGAATAAAACATTAAATCTTTTACGTCTATTTTGAATCCATACACCTCCAATCACAGATAGTTCATTCCCACGTGAGTAAGGGCTGAGAGTGGGTTTGCAGATGTTACAGTGTGCCTTTGGTTGTGCTGAACTGTTTCCTACAGTGCTCATATTCACAAATAGGAGGAGCTCATTTATGTCTTTTATGTTCTCATAATATTATCACAGTTAATGTGGGGTTTAGGTTGTATATTAATGTATTTCTGGGTATCACGAGCTATTGAATAAGCAATTTAGAATCCCACAAAGAAATATTTTAAGAACGCAGCTTCCTGAATCAGAAAAACGTAGGCGCATCATTATCTCAGTCACTTACTAGCAAAGGGACTTGAGAGAATTTATGTGATGCCTCTGGATCTTTATCTCTAAATTGTATTAAGAATACTATTGAACCCATAAAGTTGTTGATGAGATAATAAATTTAATGTGCTTTCTGTAGTATCTGGGAAATAGTATACACTTAATCAATAATAATTATTGCTATTATTATTATGTTGAACAGAAAAAATTAAGTGAAACGTAATTCACATATTAGTTCATCTTTGGACCAACTTGAAGTTGGAAGTAAGGGCCTGGATCTAGTACTAGAACAGTTTCTTTGATTTCAATTTCCTAATCTGCAGCCAGATTCTGTATAAGCCACGTCTATGTCTAAAATATAATCTGTTTTCACTCACCCATGTGTAACTAGAACCAGAGTCTTCATTGTTGTGATAGGACATTAAAGATGAAACAATCTCTTCCTCTTCCAACTTTATTATCTAAGATAACTTTATTATCTTAGATAAGTAATTTCTCTTTCTTAACTTCTGGTTTTTCATTTAAAATGTGGGTAAAAATAACTTGCAAAGATATCTTGAAGGTATAATATAATGACATTTATTTCAACAAACAACTAATCAATAAAATGTGGCTAGTATTGTTTAAAATTTTGTTTTTAAGTAATTAGGATAT
Source organism: Murina feae (assembly GCA_004026665.1). Taxonomy (NCBI): domain Eukaryota; kingdom Metazoa; phylum Chordata; class Mammalia; order Chiroptera; family Vespertilionidae; genus Murina; species Murina feae. The sequence continues at coordinate 13,902 of PVJC01017366.1, read as the reverse complement.
TGGAGAATATTTAATATATTTTATTGTTTTTTTACAGAGAGGAAGCGAGAGGGAGAGTTAGAAACATCAATGAGAGAGAAACATCAATTAGCTGCCTCTTGCACACCCCCTACTGGGGATGTGCCCACAACCAAGGACATTCCCTTGACCAGAATTGAACCAGGGACCCTTCAGTCTGCAGGCCGACGGCTCTATCCCCTGAGCCAAACCAGTTAGGACCATTGGAGAATATTTTAAGGATAATATGCTGAATGTGAGAACATATACAAGTGACTTGGGGTTATAAAATATTATTTGCATTATTCTAATACATTAAGACTGTCTACTCATTAACATTTTCCAATATAAAGTCTGTTGTCTTCAGCATGGATGGAACTGGAGAGCATTATGCTAAGTGAAATAAGCCAATCAATGAAAGAAAAATACCACATGACATCACTCATTCATGGATAATAAAGACCATTATAAACTGATAAACAAAAATAGATATAAAAGCAGAGCAGCATCAAACAGACTGTCAAACTACAGCAGGAAGGCTGGGGAGGGTTGGTGGGGCAGGGAAAGAGATCAACCAAAGGACTTTTATGCATGCATATAAGCATAACCAATGGACACAAAACACTGGGGGGTAGCGGAGGTTGGAGGAAGGTGAAGGGGAAAAAAAAAGGAGGCATGTGTACTACTCTGTAATATTTTAAGCAATAAAAAAAGTCTGTTGTCTTTTAAAGTGTATGGATAGTACTTAACAGATGTCAAATAACTGACCCATTACTCTGATCATCCTCAATTGTAATCTCTTTATTTATAATTGCATTCCAATTATTTATTTTTGAGACATTTTTAAAGAGGATGGTTTGGGGGAAAAACACATCTAAAACAGGTAAACATGCTTTTAAAATTATATATATATATATATATATATATATATATATATATATATATATATATATATTTTATTAGTTTTTTACAGAGAGGAAGAGAGAGGGATAGAGAGTTAGAAACATTGATGAGAGAGAAATATCGATCAGTTGCCTCCTACTAGGGATGTGCTCGCAACGAAGGTACATTGGGACCGACGTTCTATCCACTGAGCCCAACTGGTCAGGGCAGTAAACATGCTTTTTTAAAAAAGTATTTGATGGTTATAATGGCATATGGACTGAAGTTTCAGTAAAAAATCTCATGAATGACTATTATAATTCAGGTTATCATTAAAGAATAAATATGGTTTATATAGAGAGAAAGTAGAAAAGAAGTAAATTTATATAGTTAGAACTAATATATTATAGCAATATAAACAGTAAGCAGCAAGAATGGTAAGTACTTATATCATTTGAATAAATGATTTGGTGAGATTAACCTCTCTTCTTACAATGTGTGATTTCTTAATCTAACAGTGTATTTAGGACAGTATTCAAGTTTCATGAACAAGTAAGATAAAAGTAATATATTATAGACCATGTGAAGCTGAAGTGAATAGAGAACAGGATTCAAATTGAATGTATTGAGATAGGCCTATAAAATGTTGTCAGTTGCAGATGTAAATAAAGGAACAAAAGCAGAAATGTGTAAATAAATATATGTAAATAAAGGAACAAAAAAGCAGAAAGAAAAGTACATCAGGATCCTATTAATTAGAAATCTATAATTCCATTAATAAAAAGAGGGAAGTTATTTATGGTCCCTATTCTATATAACAGATATTTAACATAAATTAACCTGTTTAGTTCTTAGAACAATCCTGTAATTTATGTATTGTCATTTTCATTTTACTAATACATGGACTTGAAATATAGAGAAATTAAGTAACTGTATTTCATGTTCATGTATTTAAAGGCCCAACTTTACTGTATTATTCAAAACTATTCCAGGTGCATGAACAACTTCAAAGGACAAAAACATCTTTTTAATTCAGCTTACATTTTAGCCAGGAAAAAGAGAAAAAAACTACATGAATAAATTGTCTAATATTTTAGAACATATTAATTACTATAAAAAAAAAGAAAATGGCCCTAACTAGTTTGGCTCAGTGGATAGGGCGTCAGCCTGCATACTGAGGGGTCCCAGGTTCGATTCCCGTCAAGGGCATGTGCCTTGGTTGCAGGCACATCCCCAGTGGGGAGTGTGCAGGAGGCAGCTGATCAATGTTTCTCTCTCATCGATATTTCTAACTCTGTATCCCTCTCCCTTCCTCTCTGCAAAATAAAACAATAAAATATATATTTTTTTAAAAAGGACAAGGGACACTTTGCTAGAGAAAGCCAAAATCAGATCTGGCTCAGAAGTATAAATTCAGACTTTGAGTCTCTGGTACATCCCATTCAAGTATGTCCCGTAAAACAACTTTCATTTTCTTCATCTGCGAAATGGGAACGAAGACATAAAAGTTGCCCAAGAATGAACGCTGTGAGGGCCGGATGCGATAACACAGTGAACGGTTTTTGAAACCATAAAGTTCTGTGCACATGTCAATTAGGTAACAAATGTTGAAGCAGTACCTGCAAGATTATCTGGCTTTCATCATTTTGATAAATTTAAGGTGGCTTAGAAAGAGCAGGCTTGTAGAGGTTAGAAATAAAACTCAGAGACTAGGTTAGGTGCCAGGGGTCCAGGCAAGGGATGAAATCACAGAAACTGGAGGTTATCCGCTTGGGTCCCAGAAGGTCATTGCTGTTCTATTACTTTTTGTTATGAACAGTCAAAAGGTGACGCTAAATGATTCCAGCTCCTGGAGAGGTGGTTGTTGATGTTTCCTTCGGGACTAACACTGTCCTTACCCGACCCCCGCCCTCCGCCCTCAATCAACATCCTGATCCCTAAAGGGGGTGGGGGTGTGCGTGGGGGGGGCGGTGCTGGCTGTATTTCTGCTACAAACCCTTTCGATGCCGGGAGGAGAGGGTGCCCCTGCACGCGGGGTCGGGGTGCCTCCTCCCGCCCCCACCCCTCCCCCTCCCGTCGCCCCGCGGTCCCCGGTCCCGGCCGCGCGCCACGGCGCAGGCTCCGCGCGGAGCAGGCGCGTCAGCTGAGCTCGGCGGCGGCGCGGGCGGCGGGACGCAGCTCCCCGCTCTGCGCCCGCGGCACCCCGGCAGCCAGCGCCGTCTGGGCCCCGTGCCGCCGGGTCCTGGCCTGGCGGCTGGAGGCGGGGGCGCCGAGGGTACGTGTCCCGGGTTCCACTGAGGAAGGAAGGGCTCGGGTGGGGCGCGGCGGGGGCCTGGGACGGGGATCAGCGCCTCTGCGGAAAGCCAGGGTCAAGGCTGGGGCGGCGGGGCCCCTGGGGCACTGCGGCGTGCAGCGCGGGGCGGGGGTGCGAGCACTGCCCTGCCCGGGCACCGGGCGCGGGGACACGCTGGGGACGGAGGGTGCAGCGGGCGGGGGTCATTAGGGAACGCACATGGGTGGGGAGGGCTCCTGGCGTGGTGCTGGGGAAGATCCTTCAGTCATTGCAGCTGTCCCCCTTGCAAGGTTGGGGGTGAAGGCAGAGAACATAGAGTGGAATTCCCCTCCGCGCATGCAAACCGCTAGGACGGCCCTTGGTTTTTCTCGGGGAAGGACGTGAAGGTGGTGGGCGAAGTACCTGCTGCTGTGGGCAAAGGTGTGTGGGGGTGGGTGCCGTGGGAGGGTGGGGGCAGGGAGCGTCCAATGCTGTAAGTTGACAGAGAGCCTTCTGCTCTTGCTGTTGGCCTGACAAGCACCCTCTTGTCTACCTTAGAAAGGACCTGGCTTGCTGTAGGGGGTGCAGCGGATTAACGTGGGGAAACAATTATCAGGGGAAAGAAAGGGAGATGAGAAACATGACCTGGGAGAAGCACATCTGTACGGGTCAGATGGGAATTAAGGTAATGTTGAGGCATCTGATAGGTATCCCCCTCTGCAATGAAGGTGAAACAATTTATGATTTAGAAATGAAGAATGCAGAAGAGGTTTAGATATTCCAGTTTTAACAGAAGTTTAAGGGTTTTTTTTGTTGTTGTTTATTTATTTATTTTTTATTTTTTGTTTTTATTTTTTTGATGCATCAGACACTGGCAAGAATATAATTCTCATTTCAACATGGGAAATGTTATTAAAATATGGCTAGGGAGATTATTTGGAAGAGTCTAACTATACTTGCTACTTCATTTTAGATGTTACCTAGAATTTCTGCAGTCAGAAATCATCTTTGGGTAATAAACATTAGTATCCAGCAAGGAGGAAAGCCAAAAAGCTCATTAAAACCCATATACATCCTTTTTTTTGGGGGGGGGGGGTCAGGTAAAAGCTTGCAAATTAGTGTGTATAAATAAAAATACAGTGCATTTAAGAGGGTGAAACTCTTTGATGATAATTTTTTCTTTTGTCTCTGTCAATTCTTAATACTTAAAATTATCTTCCCTTTAATCAGTCTTAATGTTTATGGAAAATATACACGCAAATTTAAAACAATTTAAAAATGAAAAAAGAACAAAAAATTAATTCAAATTTAATAGCATCAGATAACCATTTTAACACCGTGTTGAACTTCCTTCCAGGTATCTTACTAAGCATAGATTGATGTACTGTGCAAATCAATATCATTTTACAATTTTGTGTAATTATAGAATCAGAAATATTACATGCTTATCTTTTATTCCTCAGTAGTATTTTATTTTCTACCATTATTTAAATTAAGTTTTACTGCTAAATCAGCACAAAATATATAGTGAAGCATAACCTTGCCTAGGAATGAGCAATAAGGATTTGATGTACAAAAGTCTATTGGTTAATGATGATTTTACTCCTTAAATAGGCGTATAGTTAATCATTTGCTTCATAAATGTAAATGTTTTCTTGTTCTTTCTTGTAGATCCACCTCCTGAAATTTAACTTTTCACGATGAAGTTTTTACCGGCGATTGCCTTTTTTATTTTAATTTCCTTGTGGGTTGAAGAAGCCTGTTCTAAAGAGAAGTCTTCAAAGAAGGGGAAGGGGAAAAAGAAGCAGTATCTATGCCCATCGTACGTTCTTCATGCCTTATATTTTCATATGGAGAGATGTTATTGCATTTTTTTTTATCCAAGTAAGGTTGCTTATTGAAACACATATCAGCAGAACCTTTCATATCAGAATATGCAGTAATTTGCCAGTGTTCCCCTCTCTTTAGTTAACTCCCACCTTAGTGGTCTTGTCCAAATCTATGACTGTAAATATTTATTTACTGTTGACTCCTAAACCCATGTCTGGCCCAGACTTTTCTGAAGAGCATCACACCCATACATTTAACATTTGAATCTGTCTCTTAATGACCTCAAACTCAACTCAAACCCTGTTATCTCCTTTGGGAAGCTTTTCCTAATTCTGATAGTCTGATTTAGATAAACACACTCTGTGCCTCTATAGTACCCTAATTGCCTATCATATTTATAATACTGTTTTAGAAATACAGTTTCTCCTCTAGACTGAAAGCTCTTTGAAAGCAGGGTCTTATTGACTCAATCACTAAAGAGCAGCATAACACACATACACACACAAGATAAAAATTTGTTTAAAGAGTAAATAACAACCTAAAAATCATTGGCTTTTATAAGTCATTAAATCTGGATTGGTGAAGGCACTTGAAAATAATCTATATGAGCCCTATAGACAATATTTAGAAATATGGTCCCAATATTAAAACTAGATGAATTAACAACTGGGTAATTAGTAGAACATCTTCAACCTGGCTGATGTCTCCTGGTGACATTATTGTGTTCAACATTTTATCAGTGACTAAAATAAGACCATACATAGGAAACACTCATCCAGACTGAAGATAGTATGTACACTCACATATTCGGAAATGAATTTTATAAATCATAGGGTACAAGTATATTAAACTCTAGGAGATAACGGTAGTTTTCCAGTTCTACTCCCATCATTCATCTGTGAGAGTTCCAGTTGCTTCACATCCTTGTCAGAACTTGATATTATCAGCAATCATTTGAATTTTAGCTATCTGAGAAAGGTATAAGATATCACATTGTGATTTTAATTTGCATTTGCCTGATGATTAACGTTTCTGAGCACCTTTTCATAAGTATATGGGACTTTTAAGTTATAAGTCTTTTGCAACATGCTCACTTTTTAAAATTGCTTTCCCACCTTTTAAAAAATCTGTCCATTTTTTTATTATTGATATGTAGAAGTTATTTATACATTCATGAGAGAGTTCTTTGTCAGATATATATGCTACAGCGCTCTTTCCAATTTTCGGTATGCATTTTAACTTAACAGTGTCTTTTGATGAACTAAAGTACTTATTTTTAATGAAGTCTGAGTCTGATTTGATTTATTAATCTTTTTTAATGCTCTTGTGTTTTATTTAAGAAATAGCTCTCTACTCCAGGGTCGTGAAGATAATCTGCTTTTTTCCCCCCTTAGATGCTTTATTGTCTTTATTTCACATTTAGTTCTGTAATCGATTTCAATTTATTTTTTTGTGTGTGTATGATGTGGGCTAGGGTCAGGACTCATTTTTAAAAGCAGCACATTGATTGAAAGGCCATTGTGTCTTTCAATGCATTTGTGTCTTTGTTGTAAACCCGTTGCTTGTTTCTCCATCCTGTCCCACTGGTTTATTACCATGCACCTTGTGTCAGCAACACACTTTCTAATTACTATAGCAGAATGCCTGCATGTCCTCTAGCTTTGTTCTCTAGATGTACCATGGCCATTTTAGGTCCTTTGTGTTTCCTTATGAATTTTAGAATCAGCTATTCTACTTGCATAAGTATAGATACAAAATGCTGGGATTTGTTTTATTAACCTAAAATAAGAAGCCAAAGTGAGAGGCACCATGGTTTATTTGAGGTCACAAAAGTGCAACTCGGGGGCACAGATTTAGTCAGAAAGCAAAATTGTGTTCTGATTACAGAGGAAAGGACTTTTTGTGAGAAAAAGAAAGAAATGATTACATGAGTAGAGGAAAGGAATATCCATTGGTGTTCTCACACTGGGTTACTTCTTAGCTATACGTGACTGGTTACTGGACAGAGAGAATGTTCATAATCAACCGTTCTTGTGGTTGGGATGCCTGCTTTCCTGCTAGTTTTACAAACAATTCTTTGTGAGACAATGTTGCCTTGGCCCACTACGGAGGTTACTTCACCTAGTTCAGCCATTCCAAAGGTTCATGAAGCAAGACTTGTAAGCAGTTCCTCTGGAATGGCTATTCTAGGTCAATTTTAAAATGGCTTCACTTATGTCAACTTTTCATAAAATAGACTCAATTTTGTTTCTAATTTGTATTCAAACATTAAGTTAAACAGTAAGCAAGACAAACAACCACACATGGAGGGAAAAGGCAAAGCAAACAAACTCATTAGGAATGAAGATATTTACCATGACATTGGAATAACCACATTTCACAAATGTGGCTAGCCCTGGGATAATAGTGTGTTTTTTTTTTAAAGAAAACCGTATCAAATACAAACCATTGCACTGAGTAGAATTCTTTAGGGAATGGGAACTAGGCTTTTTTTTTTTTTTTTTTTTAATTCTTATCCTGTTGCCAATTACTACATGAACCAGAGGTTGAGCTCCATTGGATGTAAGTGTTTTTGTGTTTTATTTGCTGGTATTTTCCCAGGACCTAAAAAAAAAAAAAAAAAAGCGCTGGTGGTGGCAAGCACTTGTTAAATATTTGTTGAATGACTCATTGAATATTGATGGGATACTACATGTGTAGTATATTCAGAATTTGTAGTTCTAGTTAAGTATGAATTTTGTGAGGGAGGGGAAATAGTTTCAACTCCTGAAAATTTACATTCAGAGAACCCCTTTTTCCCCCTGAAAAAGAATGCTAACAAAATACAGGTGGCAGAAGTTATCGGTCATGTCAATCATTTGGTAAGTACTGGATATGGTATCATCATACCTTTACAAATAGATTTTAAAAATCAGTCACATTTGTTTCTGGTTGCCTGTAAGGTTCTGAATTGTTTTAAAATATGGTGCATTATATTTTCTAGGTGTTCATGTAAGAACTCTTACATTTTGGCAGCTATACAAGAAACTTGTTCCGGATTGTTAGCTTGACGCATTTAAGGAGGACAGGGAAACTGTCTGACTCAATTTTCCATGAGGGCATGTGATCCTGCCTATATTGCCATCTCCCTCTAGTTCTTTTCCTCCCTAGAGTGAATAAGCGAGCTCTCCCGCATCTAAGGCTGGCTTTTCCGTCCATCATTTAGATCTCATTGACTCCTGTTTTGGGAGAGGGGAGAATGTGAAATTGGGATGAACTTTTTCTCTCTCGAATGATCTTTTGTAATCCACTCAAGTTTTACATTATGGACTACACTACAGAAAAACGCAATATGTCTCCGAAACCCACCTGTCCATAGCCATTCTTTTTCCTTGCTAGAGTTCTCATGTTAAGGGAGTAAACATTTATTTTATTAATTTTCAAAGTTTAAGTATTTCGGAGCTGTATCCAACGCCAATTTGTGCTGCTGGTGTTTACTTACTCTTTATGTGCCAGAGTCTCCCTAGAAGAAAGCCAAGAAATTAAATGTTGTGTCCAAACAATAGCTTTATAAATAGTTCAAGGAAACAGCCCCAAAAAAAGCAACAAATCAATTTAACTGTTTTTTTCTAAATGAAATTGAGCTATAACTTCACTTAAAATTCACTGTATATATACATACAGTGTGACTTTTCTTTTGAGTGTTGCCACTGCATGTTGTTTTTTAAATTTAAACATTTTATTGTGGTATGAATACTTAACCTGAAATCTGCCCTCTTCACAGATTTCTTTTAGTAGGTGTTACAATGTTGTTTTCTGTAGGTACAATATGGTACAGAAAATCTCTAGAACTTATTCATCTTTGCATCAGTGAAATTTTATCTGTTAATTAGCAATTCCCCATAGTCTCCTCACTCTATCAACCACCATTGTATTCTCTGCTTCTCTGAGTTTGACTATTTTAGACTCTTTGCATAAGTAGGATCATGCAATATTTGTGCTTCTGTGACTGATTTATTTTACTCAGCATAAGGCCCTCAGGGTTTATCCGTTTTGTTGCATATGGCAAGATTTCCTTTTTTAAGGGTAAATATGACTCCATTGTATGCACATACCATGTTTTTTGTTTGTTTGTTTTGTTTTGTTTTTTTAAAGCCAGTTATCTGTCAATGGACTTGTAGGCTGTTTCCACATGTGAGTGGCTATTATGAATCTTATGACCATGGCTGGTACAGATACAGGGAGGAACTGGGTTTACAGCTCTGCTTATTCCAACAGCTTGGTTCTCTGTGGTCCCCAGGGGACTGATATATACTGGGCCCCATTGTTGCTCTGGGACAGGGGAAATAGAACCCAGTATCTAGGGCAGCATCTAGGAAAGCTGGGATGTTACATGTGGGGTAAGACCTTTTCCTGCTCAGGGAGAAGCTGGGAACTCTGGATGGTATCGGGCTGTGCTGCTCTGAGGTGGGGTTTATGGTAAGAGTGTGTCCCCACTTTTCCTCCTAGTTTCATTGCAGCTGGTTGGGTGTAGAAGCCTCTCAACTAGTTTCTGGACTTCTGACAAAGGGAACGGGGTGTCCCTGCTGGAAAGGAGGGCGCAGGCTTCCCATTCCATCTTGTAAAGTTGAATGGGTGTCCTCCCTCATTCAATTTCCTTTCCTACTGCTCTCTGTTCTGTCCACTCCATCTGTCTGGTTTCAAACTCTTTCTCAGCTGAAAGCAGCTCTCCTTTTTTGCTAAACCCCACACGGAGAGTTTTCAGTCCTTATCGCAACCTCACCATGGCATTTGGTCCTGTTAACCAGCCCTCCCATAGAATATCCTTTTTCCTGGAGTTCCGTTCACACTCACTGATGGATCTCCTCCTTCTTAGCCAGTTTATTCTTTGTCATCATTGTTAGCTTATTTTTTCCTCCATCTGCTCATGTTTTAATTCCATGTTCTTTTCTCACTGTAAGTTCTCTTTTCCAGCAAGTGACTATCTGATCACTGGAATAATCTGAGGAGCTTTTAATATTCTGATGCCTGAGCTAAACAACTTAAACTAATTAAATCTGGAGGGCAGGGTGAGTGCTTGGCATCAGAAGTTTGCAGAGCTTCTTAGGTGAATTCAAGGCCAGCCAAAGCAGAGAATCACTAGACAGATTCATCTGAACCCACAGTTTTGAAGACCACTTTTATATGAGAACTAGAGGCCCGATGCATGGAAATTCATGCACTGGAGGGGGGTCTCTCAACCCGGCCTGCCCCCTCCCACAGTCCAGGGGTGGGAGGTAACCCGGAGATCAGGGGAAGGCGATGCCCCATCACACCTCTGCTGCTGCCACTGCTGGCAGCACAAGCCTCAGCTGGCCCTGGTTACCTGAACCTCAGGCAGCCCTGGGCGGCTGGGGGGCTGAGGGCAAGTCTGGCTGCACTGCACACCTGTCACCACCACCCTCCCTGTGGGGTTGAAAGGACTGGGTGACTCTGGTGGGGCTGAGGGGACTGGGTGCCGCCATCTTGTGGCTATGGGCACCACCATCTTTGTGATGGAGTGACAGTCAATTTGCATATTCCCTCTTTAGTAGATAGGATATTCAACATATGTGTTGGATTTTTAAATGCATAACCACCATCTGGTACCTTGTATGGCATATACAAAAGCTCAAGAAGTTCATTAACTGAATTCAGGAATGACTAAAGTAAAAGAGAAATGCTACATATTGATAGTTGTATATGATGTTGTTCTTTAAGGAATCTTATTATCTAGCTGATGTTGTAGATTGAGTTCTCTCAAAGACATATTCTGAGGTGAAGATCTACAGGCAGAGAGCAATTGCTTTTGGAACAACACCTATGTGGATGAAGAAAGGGGATTCAAACCCAGGAACAATACAGCTGCACCTAAGCAACAGTCAATGCCTTAGGGTGCTCTGCAGCAGGGGCACCCTCTCAAGTTGTCTCTACTAGTAGAAAGGGTTCCCTAGAATCTCCATAACAACGCTTTTGGATATGGGTAAGATACCACTCTTCAGCTGAAGGTTACTCCAGAGAGACTCATTTCAGACTCCGAAGCAGCCGGCATTCCTGGCAACAGTCTCAGTTTTGAAGGGACCATTGGAGTTGCAGCACCACAGCATCCACAACAGGTAGATCCAGATTATTGAATGGGGTCTTAGAGATCCCCTCATTTAAACCTTCGATTTAAAGGTGAGGATACTGAGGCTCAGAGAGGGCAAGTGAATTGCCCAGTACCATGTGGGAATCTTACAGTCTGTCTGGGCTAGAACACCAGTCAGGCGATAGACTGTTAGACAAGTGTTTCTTCAATTATTCCCACACTTAACTTTATTATGTGCATTAGTGTGGGTTTATCCTATTACCAGTTCTATTAAGCCAGAAGAGAAACATTTTATATCTGTGCTACGCATGGAAAATTGAGAAAAGATAAGTACTTTTCCAGCTGCAGTTAGAGCAGAGTTAGAGGTGTTATTGTGGATTTTTATTTGTTGGGTCAGGATATAAAACTGCTTCTGCAAAGCACAGAAAGCAATTGCACAGTAAACATTTGGTTTGGATTGAGGTTTACACTTAATTATTTATGACATGAGTTTTATATCAAATTAACAAACCAATGAGAAGTAGTGAGAATGTATAGTGTTTTACACTGTTTGAGAATCATACCATGAAAATAGAAAATACTTATAGTATTCACAGGACAAATAATCTCACATGTGATATGAAGTTAAAAAGACCACAGCCTTTGATGGGATTTGGAAATTGCTAGTATCTAAAATCCAGCATCTCTCCAAATAGATGTTTCTACTTTGTGAAAAACATTTTTTTTTGAGCCATGGATGATGTAAGTGCATAATTGAAGTTAGACAAGATTTGAAAATGTTTTTACAGGATCCAAACGTTCCTGAAGCCCACTGGGGAGATAAATGAAATAAATGTTGTGGAACACTGTTCTTAATTATGATTCTTGGCCTATAATAACATGACAGACTCTGCCACACATATCCATATTTACCCATAAACACATTCTTTTCAAATAAATTATAAACTAATTAAACTCAAAGGTATCCCTCGCTATAGTCATAAGCCTCTGTTCACAATTTAATGTGTGAAAACAGAATGGGAAAATACAGAAGCTGTCAAGAGAGGTAGTAATACGCTACAACTATAGTTAGGAAAATACAGAACAAATAACCCCTTAATTATCCGGGTTCAAAAATAACTATTGACTTAGTTTCTTACCTGAGTGTGTAAAATGTTTAGCTTTATATGACTGTCTGCCTGATTATCTGGAAGAGTCGTTTAACTGCCCTAAAAATCTCTGTGCTCTGCCTCGTCATCTCTCCTCCCCTCCTCCAACCAACCCCTGGCAACTACTGATCTGTTCACTGTCTGTGGTTTTGCATTTTCCAGAATGTCATGTAGTTGGAACCATATAATATATAGTCTTTCCAGATTGGCTTCTTTCACTTAGCGATATGCGTTTCTGTTTCACCACGTCTTTTCGTGGCTTGATGGTGCATTTCTTTTTTGTGCTGAATAATATTCCATTGTCTGGATGCACCACAGTTTGTTTATCCATTCATCTATTTAAGGATTTCTTGGTTTCTTCCAGGTTTTGGCAAATAGCAATAAATCTGTTATAAATATTGGTGTGCAGGCTTTCTGTGTGAACATTGTTTTCATCTCCAAGGGGCAAGATTGCTGGATGCGATGGTGAAGAGTGTGTGGTTTTGTACGAAACCACCACATGGTCTTTCAGAGCACTGTGCCATTCCCACCAGCAATGAATGAGAGTTCCTATTGGTCCTCATTCTCACTTGTGTTTGGTGTTAATGTTCTGGAATTTGGTCATTCTAATAGGTGTGGGGTAGTATATAATTGTTCTTTAATTTTGCTTGCCCTGGTGACCTATAAGCTGGAACATCTTTCATAAGTTCATTTTCCATCTGTACATCTTCTTTGCGGAGGGGTCTGTTAAGGCCTTGGCTATTGGCTCTCTACCCCTCCCTAAATATACTTTTTTATTTTAGAGTAGTTTTAGATTTATGGAAAAATTGCCCAAAGACTACAGAATTCACCAATAACTCTGTGTTTAGTTTTCCCTATTATTAATATTTTATATTAGTGTGGTACATTTTTACAATTGAAGAACCAAATTGACACATTAACTAAAATGTGTATCTTACTGAGATTTCCTTAGTTTTTACCTAATGTCCTTTTTCTGTTCCATTCAGGATATTACATTATATTGGTCTTTATGCCTCCATAGTCTTCTCTCAGCTGTGAAGTTTCTCTGTCTTGTTTTGACATGACTATGACAGCAATGAGGTGTACCAGTCAGGTGCCACTCAGTTGGGATTTGTCTGATGTTTTTCTCATAATTAGCACAGGGGTATGTGTTTTGGGGAAGCATATATTCATATGGATTCTTGGATTTTATTTTATAATTTAGAATATAACCCAATACTACTTTATTTTATTGCTCAAGTCATTATAGATTTGGCCATTGGGAGCTCTTTCGGTTGGCTTCTGCATATTCTCATCTGTTCACCGCCCCCCCCCCCCCGCCTCTACCATCTTACTTCTGTCAGTACAAGATAACCTGATTTTATTTTTAAATCCTCTCCTAGATGAGGATACCAGCATTTGTTTCCATGAAGGAGCTGTTTCTCAGCTTATGGTCCACAGGTCCGGTAGCCCTCAGCATTGCGAACTTTGCATGTATTTTTCTTTTATCATCAGATTCATAGCTGTGTCTGTGACCTAAAAAGGAGGTAGAGAACTCCTGCCCTGGAGGAAAGAGGAGGACTAATACAACCCACACATTTGACAACCTTGCTCTTCCTTGCTGCTTTATGCTTCTCTTACTTAGTTCATGTGCAGCCAAAAGCTTTGCAGGGCCTCAGGCCCAGTGTACACGTGCTGACGTAGGCCAT